>JAECUM010095501.1:0-25473 GCA_016617855.1 Megalonaias nervosa
ATCAGCTGATGAGCCCAAGTACGTGGATCTAACATCCACCGGTTACTCCATAAGGTCGCTCTCCCCACCACTCTCACGGTGGTGAAATTGCTGTCATCGCAAAGAACTCCATGTTCAACCGTCTTAACTACACTACAGCCTTCGATTTCTACCACACATCGTTTGAACTAGTCAAAACCACACTCACAATGGAACAAATGTCAGTCCATTTTTTCTACCTTTACCGCACTCCTCCTAGTAGAAAAACACAAGCTGACTAAATCTCTATTTTTAGAGCAGTTTCAGAATCTCCTGGTGGAAACTTGATTATTCTTGGAGATTTTAACTTTCACTTTGACTGTCCTGGAAACCTATACGCATCAAAACTCATAGATTCCAATCACGTTTTCAACCTCAAACAGTCAGTTAGCCAACCCACTCATAAACATGGTCACATTTTAGACTGGATTCTTCATCGACCTGATGATAATATTCTGGTGTCCCACGAACTTGCATCAGATCACCTCTACATTATATGCCATCCTGACGTATCAGTCCCTAACCCTCCACCTTTATCTGCTACTAAGAGAAACCTCCGTATGATAAATAGAATCCAACTAATGCATGACATCCAAGCAAACCTAACAACTGTGTTACCTCCTACAGCAGAATAACTTGATAACTGCCTGCGTTCATTGCTTGACAAACATTCCCCAGAACCAAGAGCAGAGCATCAATTAAAAAGTGTTCTCGATGGTAGAGCACTGTTAGGGACCAGCTTCATACTGCTAAAAGAGACCGCCGTAAAGAGGCTTTAGCTTTCCACCAGACTCACTATTCGTAAGCAAATCTAAGATGCCGCTAAGAAGAATGTCACAAACATAGTCCATGCGGCCAAATCAGCCCACTACAGTGCTAAGATCACGGAAAGTTCCAGCTGCAAAGAGCTCTTCCAGATTACTAACAAGCTAATGTCAAAGAATAAATGTACACCACTTCCACCTACCTTCTCTCCAGTCGACCTTCCGGACCTATTTGCAAATTTCATCGTGACAAAGTACAAACTATTAGAGATAAGCTTGACAACACAATTTCAATTGACTCGTCCTCACCATACAGTTGCAATACAGAATTTCAGCGGCACCCGTTAGCAGCATTTGAACCTGTCTCTATGGATTTACGACGTACAACCGTGATGAAGAGTGCACCAAAGTCATGTAAACTTGATCCGATTCGAAAACCACTGCAGACTGAGTGCTTAGATCCAGAATTGCCTTCACTAACTGATGTTATTAACACCTCTCTCTCATCCGGCGACTTCCCATCATTTATCAATACTGCCATTGTAAAGCCTCTGCTGAAGAAACCAAGACGCGACCATAACAATTTAAAGGACTAACCTCCCATTCAGTTTCTAACCTCCCATTCATGTCGAAAATCTTAGAAAAAGTTGTTCTATTCCAACTTGTACCTCATCTGAATTCAAACAGTCTTTTTTGCAATGTACAGTCTGCATATCGCCCTTGCCACAGTACTTAAACTACTATTCTGAAAGTAGTTAATGACGTTATCTCTGCTTTTGATAGTGGAAAGATTAGAGTCCTCACCCTCCTTGACTTGTCTGCAGCATTTGATATAATGGATCATGATATACTACTTCACCGTCTCCAGCATGTATTTGGCATTCACGAGGCAGCCTTACTGTGGTTCAAGTCCTACTTGGTCAACAGGACACAAATTGTGTCCGCAAATGAATACACTCCAGCGCAGTTCATCTATGTTGTGGTGTTCCACAGGGGCCTGTTCTTAGACCTATTCTCTTCATTCTATGCACTCAGCCGCTCTCCAGTGCCATAGATCATCATCCAGTGTCTCACCAATTGTAATGATGACAACCAAATATACAAATTTAGCCACCCAGCTGAAGTTCATGCTACCATCAAAGGTGTATAGAGGTGCATTTCCGATGTGAAATCATGGATGACATGTAACAAGCTGCAGACGAATGATGATAAAACTGAAGCCATTCTTATTACAATACAAAGACTTTCTCATTCACATCCTTTTCCTCAAATAATAAATATCAGCAACACCAACATTAAGTGTACAGTCAGTACGAAACCTAGATGTTACTCTCAACAGTACTCTCTTATTGAACCAACATGCCATGAACATATGCAAGACTGTAAATATTGAGCTGAGACGCATCAGCTCCATTCGCAATTATCTTTCAGTTGATGCCACTAAAATACTTGTGTGTTCCTTAGTACTTTCAAGACTGGACTATTGTAACTCAAAAAGTTCAAAACACAGCTGCTCGGATCATCCTTAGAGTACCACGATCAGAATGCTCTATACCCTACACTGGCTATCCATTCGATACAAAATGAAACACAAAATTTGTTCTATGTGGCACGTTTCACTGACGGGCTCAATTCCAACATACCTGTCCCACCTCACCCATGTGTACACACCAGAAAAATACTTACGATCCTCTTCTGACAATCGTATTCTCATTATTCTCACTATGAAAATGAAGTCATGGACAACGTTCTTTTGCATACCAGGGCGCAGCAACATGGAACGAATTGCCCACTGAACGTAGACACAAAGACTCAATGATCTCATTCAAGAGCGCTCTTGAAACTTACCTATTTCGACTGCAAGAACAGACTTAAAGACCTAAAAATGTATCCTTATCTTGAATATTTTCAGCATGTTTTCTGTCTTCAATTCCATGGTGTTTGTTTTCTGTAATCATATCATCATGTATGTTTGTCTAAAGTTGTAAAGCGCTTAGAACTGCTAAAGATTAGGCGCTTTACAAAGTCCTCATAATTATTATTATTATTATTATTATTATTATTATTATTATTATTATTATTATATATATATATATATATATATATATATAGAGAGAGAGAGAGAGAGAGAGAGAGAGAGGTAATCACTATGTTGGTGACACATTTAAAATACCATCAAGAAAAAGAACACGAAGCTCTAAATAGTACTTACGTATTGACGTTTACAGGATTCGTTTCACAACAGCTCAATGTGTCACCGTTAACACCTGAAATTGATAAATAGTAGAATATAGATTGGGAGACCTGTCCCTGGTGAAATTTAAAACAACTATACAGCTTTTAACCCACAAAAAATAAGTTGATGAATTCATAAATTCTAATCAAACAATGTTCAAAATGGACGATACCGAACAAATTACTATACCAGTCAGATTCAACGCGATTACTGTACAAATTACAAAATTAAAAGACGAGTAGCATGGCGAAACGTTAAAAGAATGAACAATACGTTACTTTCAAAAACAAATCTTAAATAATGTTTAAAAAAAACTACCTTGTATTGAATACATCAGCATTGAGAGTTTAATAGAGACATTGCATGAAGTTAACACGAAACCAATATCGTTGGTGTCAAGAGATGATATTTATAAATTTCACTGGGTAAACTTGTGATCAAAGTTAGCTGTGTCGACAAACGATATACAGGATAATAATTAATGCAGCAAGAATTGTCCACTTCATTATTTCATGCAAGATTTAGATTACAGTTTGCTTTCATGTTAACAAAAGTGCCAACATTTTTTAAACGGTTCAATATGAAGAAAGTATAAATTTCCTTATTTGGTGTGGGTAAATTAACAAAACTCTATTAAGCTAAATTCACGCAACAACTTGAAGATCACATAATCTTTATGAGGTATAGCCAAATGATTCAATCTCAAAGGGATGGAATTTATGGAAAACGTAGATTGAATTAAAACAACACGTGAATTTTCGGTATATGAAGCAGATGCAGCCAACGCAATTATAGAAATGACAAACTTCGAATTAAACCTGAACTCTTTCATACGTTTGGATTGATTTAAAAGGCGCGGAGCATTGTTGGAAATATTTGTCCCATGTGGTCTTCTTTTATATTTGTCCCACGTGGTCTTCTTTTATATTTGTCCCATGTGGTCTTCTTTTGGCTTCTTGTTATCGCCTAATGTCAGTTTATCCGACTAAAGTATGATCTGTGTATGTTGTTTCTAAATATATGGCAATAACAGAGGTAGGTAACTTAGCAAATGCAGCTACTGAAGTCATCGTTTATATGGTCACGAACGTCTGTCTATAGTAGCAACAGACAAACGACTAAAACTGAAAACAAAATATTGTAGCAACTAAGGAGAAAAAAGAAAACAAAATATACTGAATTGAAACATGGTTTGCTAAATACTCCAAAACTCCAACATTGTACAGGTATATGCACGGGAGTATAAGGAAGGAAAAACAATGGATGCAGTACAAAATACGCGTTCGCAGAAAAGGTAACAAAAAAAACCCCAAAACTTTAGACGAACATGTAAGGAATGAAAATCTTAAAGATACTGTTTCAGGAAGGAAAACATTACTAAATGGTAGTAAAGCATTTTCTGGAAAAGGAAAAAAGTGAATACTTCACAACTTTCTTAAACATTAAGATATCCATAGTGGACGTTTAAGCAAGACTTTAAGCCTAGAAAGTTTATTTTACCTAATTTGGACAGGAAAATGAGTTGAACTTTTACCATAGGTAATAAGGGAATACAAACGAACTAAACATATTTCAAAAACATGACATTGGTGAAAATAAGGATATCCCAGTTTTAATTTATTGTTGAACTGGGCCATAATTTGCTTTTATATGTGTTTGATCTTTCATTCATGTGCATCGCCGGATTTTCCTCCAGATTTTAGGTAGACTTCACACTTAATACCTCAAGATATATGTGCTGTCTATATTTATTTAAAAGGACCAATGCTATCTCTGTCATTAAAAGATATGAGCAGATCCTCTAATTTGGTTTCCATTCTTCTTATGCTTTCATGCCCAGTATAAAATTGTCATATACCTTGATCGTCAAAACAACTATCAAGATATACACTGTTAAAATGTTAAAAAGATTTAGTATCATCAACTCATATGTCAATCACGCGCAAAGTTTTATATTTCAAAAATCTCACCATCATTTACAAGTTTTGGTTATCTAAATAACAAAGATTTTGATAGGCTGACAGGAACAAACAAGAATAGCCACTGACAAATATCGACAAAAGCAAAAACAAGTATCAAGACTATTTACCATGTGACATTAAATAGTCTCTTTTGAATAAGTTATTGAAGATTTAAGTTTTTCCGCCGACAAAAATGAACAATGAAGAAGTCCTATAGCTAATTAGTGTTGTTTCTTTTCGCCACTGACTACCTAACAGCTGGCTTCTCACTACGCTTTCCACGCAACAGAAATAGCTTACTTCGTGCATAGCATGATGGAACAAATATCTCTGAGGCCTTAAAGATGCCTAAGACGTTACAGTGAGATATAAACTTAAGCATTGAGAGGGAAACTGCAGTGGATGAGCATGGAAATGACCCAATATAAATGAAACAATGACCTGTTACGTGAACCTCAATAAAACACTATCGCACATTTAAGAGATTCTGTTAAATTAACCGATGTAGCTAATAGTTCATGCAAAAACTCGCTGATACTTTGAAGGATAAAAGGTTTTGGACTATGGAGGCGTCCACAGATAAAGTAGCAAAATAATGGCTGACGGCTAGAGTGCTATAAAAGGAGCTTCTAGAATGCTACAAATGCAGATTGTGGCAAACTGAGAGAAAAAAATGGTTCAGAGACAACGGACTTGTTCAAACAGATTCTCCTGTAATTCGAATAATACAGCGGATAAGAAACGAGTGAAACTCCTAACGTGCAACAAGATTTACAATCAATCGAACATGAGATAAAAAGTGAGTTAGTTGTTTGGGACAAAGAAATGGAGAACACTCTCAAATCCATTGAAGATGATAGAACTCAGAAATTCCTACTGGAAAAGCGACATAATGAACTGAATAATGGAATGCATAAACAATCAAAAGCTCAAATAGTTAATCAATGATTTTAGTACAAATATTCCTGACCTATATAAACAATACTGACCTAAACAAGTCGATAAGTGTTACTAATAAGATTTTAGTAATACTAATTACTAAGCTGTAAGTATTCAAACTCAGGATAGCTTGTTCAAAGATACAACTCTCCTTTGCACACAACCATCGCTAACAAAGCTCACATTAAAGAAATTTGAAAGGTTTGGAAGACATCGATCATTTAAATTTCAGACTGATGCAGACAATGATATATATCGTGAAAAATAAATAAATAAATAAATAAACATATCACATAATGACCCTGTCCTAGCTCGAAGTGAATTAAAGATTTCAAGATTGGCCACATGAGGCATAGAATAGCAAAATCATATGGTACACAGTGCAGGATATCCAGAAATGTAATCAATGTTATGACAACTATGGAATAAATCAGAAACAAATCCGTTTTTTTTTAACAGTTCCCATTCTCTGCATCGTTCAACAAGTTGTATTAAGGCTAGCACGAAACTTTTTCCAGTAATATACATTCACAATTTTATTAGACTTTTGTCAAATTAATTAATTAATTAATTAATCAAGTAAGAAATAAATAAGAATAAGGCAACTGTACTCAAATAAAAATCAAACGTGGATGTATGAGATAAGGACTTTGTTATATCAATTATGCTTTTGTCCTCGTATATATAGCATCAGGGTGACCTTGGACCAATTACGAACTCTGACTTCAACATCTAATTTGAAAACTGTTTGTAACTTACCAGGAGCACATACAATATACATTTATTATTTGCCACAAGCCTTTCCATGCCTCATAAAATTTAAAACTACCCCTATTTATGGATTTGTCTGCATCGAGGTCATATAGATTGTTTAGAAAAATAATTTATGAGAAAACGTACAGAAAAAATTCAAAGTTTTTCATTATCATAACGTGCTTGAAATTTTCCTTCAGAAACAATTTCAAAAGTTTAGCCTCAGAAACAGCATTAAATCTCTGCATACTCTGGGTCTAATTACTACTATCAATCAAGATGAAAAGCACTGTTGCAAAACTTAGAAGGAAAACGGCATGCTATGGACAAATTTGCAATACAAACTACAGCTACAGCTAATATGTTTTAGCCTTATTGGCTAAATGACACAAATCTGATCTTTCCAGCGCTGCCATAGTGGGATAGAATTGTAAAACCATTATACACATTATTACAATCTTCCCCAGTTCCCGTAGTTTCTAAAGCAGTGCAGGAATAATTATAATACTTTGTTACATATTTTTAATGATCTCCATAATGATGTTCGCTCGTATAAATAACGAGGTTTTTTTTCCAATCCAGTTAATTATTAACAACGAAAAATAAAGGTGAAATGGCGGTGTTGACAAATTACTATTAAGTCAAAAAAAAAAACGTAAGACCTGCACGCCAGCCTTGCAGGCTTCCTGTTCAGAAGTCCGATGCGACCTGGATAATATTACCTTTGAAAGGTGAAATGGCGGTGTTGACGAAATACTATTAAGTCAACAAAACGTATGACCTGTGAATTCAAATACACTAGCAGCCGTCGGTCTTCCCGTTCAGAAGTCTGATGCGACCTGGATAAATATTACATTCAGAACACAAAAATGAACCTGGCATATTATAGTTCTCTCGGTGTGTCTATTCGAAATGAGGCAGCTAATATTGTTATCTTTGGGTCTTTTATTTTATTTTCTTATTTTATTTTTGTTTAATTTCAAAACAAACATTCAGCGACTATTTTATTTTACAGTGAATTCTGAACATGTATCGAAGATAGTCAACTAAACCGAAATGCATACCAATCTGCTAATCTTCATTTTGGATTCTTAGACCTTTCATGAGATACAATTGGCCATCTGTTTCACTAAAAATTCAGTAAATATGTCAACTAGCTAACACCTTAAATCATAGTCCCTGTATTAATAATAATAATAATAATAATAATAATAATTAGTAGTAGCAGTAGTAGTAGTAGTAGTAGTAGTAGTAGTAGTAGTAGTATTCACCCTTAACGAAAGCGGTGCCTCATGTTGTATACCAATTTAAAGAAGAATGATCGAACAGAGATGCAGAATAAAACATAGGCAGACAGACCGGCAAGTGCAAAACCACGTGACAGTTGAGTGGATCTAAGAATAAATAAATAAATAAATAAATAAATAAATAAATAAATAAAAAGACAGGTATAACCTGTGGAAACTGGTGTAGAGATAATGTCATGGTCCAGAAACTGTCCCCACTGGAAAACATGCAGAGAGATCTTTTGATCTAAAGGCGTTGAAACGCCTTTGTTAGAATGCATTACGTAGCTGATGGTTCTTGGGTTGGGCAGAGTTCCCGTTCCGCTTGCAGTATGGACTCGCGGACTTGATACTCCATCTGGTAATTGAAAATTACTAATTTAATACTTCGATGATTGATTCATATAACTGACTGTCAGAAATACTTCACAGATTTCTATTATTTGAAATTAAAAGCATTGATGCATTTTAACAGGTTGCATAATTTCAATAAATGATAGGAATGTTACGCCTTTTATTTTGTAATAAATCCTGAAAACGAGGTAGACCCATTTCAATATAATATCACAACATATAATAGGTCAATACATACAGACATAGACAGAGAAGCAGTTAATGAGAGAAAGAAAAGAAAGTACAGAACAAACGAGAAATGGTTGGTAATTAAAGGCGATATTAATAAAGCAGATGAATACAAGTCAAGAAAGAGAGACAGTAAAATATATGTTAGTAGATACAGATTAATTACCATCATATGCAGGGCTCTGCAAGCGTCTCTAGGGTCTAAAAACCATGCCCCACTCTGGATGATTCAGGTTATTGCAGGAACCGTCCAATGTCCGGTACACGCTCGTCGCTTGTCCGGTGCAATCGAAATTCTTCACAACGCAGACCCCTCGGCTTTGAAATATGGCATATAGTGTCTCATTATACACACTGTTGTTCAATTGGGAGTCCGTATAGCTGAATTCAAGAAAAAAGTGTATGATCATTTTGAAGTGTTGTAGAAACATATAGCATTAGCATGCGTGCGTATGAATTCACAAACGCAGACATTTATATGTATATTAATGCATACATACATGTACACACATACTGACTATACAGATTTACACTGTATATGTATTTATAAATAGATATAAACCATCTACATACACATATACAGACATACACTTTAAGAAATACTAACTACCTCTATGCCTCCCTACTTGCCTACATTCATACGTGCGTATATATAGACAAACAAACAGTTACACATACGTACATACATATACATACATACAGACAGATAGACATACAGACAGAGAGACAGACAGACAGACAGAAATATATACACACATACATCAATACATACATACATACATACATACATACATACATACATACATTCATGCATACATACATGGTCAACAATATATACTACTACCCGTTCCGAAATAATATTCTTTAGCTTCTTATATTCTATCTTCAAGAATGATCCGCTACATTATGTATGCACAAAAGCACACTTGCAGACATGAACACATGAACGAATGGACAAGCAGTAATAGTTTTGCATGTTTTCGTGGAGTATCAATTATTCACAATAATTAAATATGTACTACCCAACCCGTGCCTTCTCGCCCACCCCCTTGTGTACATAAAAATCCAATAGGTGAATGGTCTAATAGTATTAATGTAGTAGTTTATTAAGTGTGAAGTGTGCATCTGAGAGAGAGAGAGAGAGAGAGAGAGAGAGAGAGAGAATACATTGTCTTCAGTATATCCATCGTCTTGGAAATCAGAGCCGCATTGTTTTCATTGTATTTTCCAGAGTCAAATAACTGGAACAACTGGACAGGATCTGCAAACCAAACGGCAGCAAAATGTAAATAAAAAAATTGTAAAAAAGTGAAAGTATATTAATGTTTCCTTGTGATTGAGGATTCCAACCCCTTTTTCCTTCTGCTGTAACTACTACTACTACCATAATCATTATTTGTACTGTCCTTTTTATTATTATTATTATTGTTGTTGTAGTTGTTGTTGTTGTTGTTGTTGTTGTTGCTGCTATTGTTCTTGTTCTTGTTTCTTTTTCTTGTTGAAGCTAACTCGCTGTCATTACTATTTAACCTGCCTTACAAATCTGGTCACCGATATTATGCAATAACCTTGCTTAAGTATGCACTTTTGAGGTTCCTTACACACAAATAATGTAGAACGTAACCTTTAGAAAACGGAGACCTGTTTATTGATGCTATTTCCTCTTTCACTTGCCTGTTTAAGAGGATTCTCGCTGCGTTTGAGACTCATTCTAGACAATATTAAAAATGAACTGCATTTTGTGTGAATTTGAGGACTGATTTCCCATAGATTATCGCCATTTGTTTGTCAGTGCTGTAATAAATCTAGGACGTGGGCGGTTTGTATATACTTCTCCTTTATATGCTTTGTAGATTTAGTCAATGCTTGTTGAATTTGGGACGCAGGTGTTGGGAAGATATTTGTCAGATCCAATTTCTAGAAGAAGACGTCATAAAGTACAGTGAACGAGACTTTATGACAGCACGGATTAGTTTCGTAAAATGGATCCCCTCAAATTTCATAGCATATGGAATCAATCGGACATTGTTACGTAAAATTATTGTTAGTGTTTGAGAATTTAGTAACTCTTCAGTTGACAAGGACTGTTATCCTGAGACCCATGGAAATAGGGCAAATTTGGATTGTCAGAACCACACTCACACACGAGTAGTTTGATTCGCTACGTATCGGTACCCCTTACTGTGACAGTACAGACTACATACAATATGAACATATTATTGGCATATTTTCGCGAAATTTTAGGCTATATTCAGCTCCCTGAGTACACCATGCCATGTCAAAGTAATGAACTTTGAAAGCATATAAATATTTAAATTGTCATACAGAGTCTCTCTCTCTCTCTCTCTCTCTCTCTCTCTCTCTCTCTCTCTCTCTCTCTCTCTCTCTCAAATTTGACCCTTTTGGAAGCAACCCCACCGTACACCATGCCATGTCAAAGTAATGAACTTTGAATGCATAAAAATGTTTAAATTGTCATACAAAGTCTCTCTCTCTCTCTCTCTCTCTCTCTCTCTCTCTCTCTCTCTCTCTCTCTCTCTCTCTCTCTCTCTCTCTCTCTCAAATTTGACCCTTTTGGTAGCAACCCCATTCTGTACAAACCATTCTGCACATCTACAAACTCCCCCCACCCCCCACCCCCGCTTTTTAAAACGTTAATAAAAGTCTGAAGATAATTAAACTGTTAAACCTGAGTTAGGAGTATGAATTCTGAAAATAACTCATCACAACAAGCTTTATTCGTGAGATCCTTTTTGAATTGGCTGAAAAGACAATCGTACCTTCTGTTCGTTGTGCTTTGTTAGTCAGAGCCAACTTTACAGCAGCTATGACGTTTGCAGCAAAGACGGGATCGTAGTAGTACGTTCCCTGTACTGCGCATGTCAGCACAGAGACAGCCAAAAGGAACGTGATAGTTGACGTCATCTACAAAGGATAAAATGAACATGAATAACCACGGCAGTTGTAAAATTATTCAGTTTTTAAGACATATGTTTTTATTTTGCAAAAATGAAATATGAAACTAACAAACTTAACAAAATGATCATTGATAATTAGAAGTAATTAAACAATTTACGGCCAAAGATAAGCCGATGCATGATCTGCAACACTGTAATAAATTTCAGTCGATCATCGAAAAGACAAAGGAAATATGATGGAGGATTTCTTTGCATTAACGTGTGTATTATTTGCGATATAACTTGATTTTTGATGCTATTCATCTTTAAAGTCATTCAAAGATTTATTGATTTTCTTCCAGGCAAAACGTTCATAATTTTCTCTTTTCAAGCATAATATTATTTTAAAACTTTTATTACCTAACTTGTGCTGATGTTTCCACACAGTTATCCTGATCATTTTATTACAAGATTATTTGACTTTGCGTACATCTGCATTTTATCTACATTTCCACCATTTTGGAGTTTGTTTACAAGCGATGACATCATGCTAAACGCCGTTAGATGCTAGATTGCTTTTCTTTACAAGAATGACATCAAGCTAATGGCATTCGTTTATAATCAACGACATTATGCTAGATGACGTTTTTATAGGCGATAACATATTGTTAGAAAGCGTTTGTTTACACTTTATATGATGCCTTTTATCTTAAAAGTCATTCAAAGATTTACATCATTTTTTTTTCTCTTGGACCAAGTATAAGATTATTAAAGAACTTTCATTTACTTTACTTTTGTTGCTATTTCTACACAATTACTATTTAACTATTGATATTGTGCTTTCTGCATTTTATCGACATGTGACGAACTATATGGTCGGAGTGGGGTGCTCCCAGTATTTTATTTGAAACTATTATGTAATACACACAACATCTAATACTTGGAAGTCTATATTTAGTGAAAGAAATCGAGCCACCGACTATGTTTTCACATTCCTTTCAGGTAAAGGATCTGCATCTGGTAATGCAATAAGAACAGCGACCATCGCATCAAGAGTCCATTCGACAATTACGCCTGCTTCCGCTCGCGAGGGGGTGGGGTTTTTTCCAATTAAACTTGCGCCGTTATTGGTCCGCTCGACCCTTTGAAATTTCCTCTCCTAGGCCTCCTTTGCATTCCCTCGTGCTCTTGCAGTAGTACTGGTCCCGGCCCGTGTCACACGCGTCATTGCTGAGTACGAGGTCTTTGGACAGATCCGGTAGACGGACAACAGCATCGGATGTCAGCCTATCCTTCAGCGTTAGGGAAGTGTGCTCACACGCATATATCCAAATCACTTTACTTGGGGCCCGTTTCCTGCAAAGGCCAGACAACGGCCCGGCAATTGCACTGAAATGGGCCACATACCTCCGGTAATACCCGTCCAATCCCAGGAACAACCTCACCTCAGTTTTCATGGTGGGACATGCGGTGTTTGCAGCTGCTACACATTCGACTTCTCTGGGGACAGCGTGCCTTGACTGAGCGTGTTTCCCAAATAGTCCAGTGTCCGTAACACAATGTGACATTTGGAAGAGCGACCCGTCAATCCCGCTTGACGTAGCGGTTCCAATACGTCAGCTAGCAGAGTGAGGTGATCACCCCACGTCTCTGTGGTTAACAAGAGATCATCCATGAAGTTGTGAACACCCCTATCGCGCAATGGTTCCAACAACCATTCTAGTGAAGACGCTTGGCACATTCTGGACTCCGAACGGCATGATTAATCATTGGTAGATCCCGCTGGGAGTAATAAAAGCGAGCTTTGCCCTGTCCTCCTCCCTTACAAGAATTTGCCAATAGCGGACGGTTTTCGAGACAGAAACGAAACTATGTTCTGGGTCAAGTAGCATTTCAACTTGAAATTCCATAACCTGATTCATCTTTCGGTAGTAGACACAAAACCGATGGGTGCCATCCTTTTTCTGCACTAAGACTACAGGAGAGATGTACGGAGAATCGGCGGGTTCGATTACTCACAGAGTAATCATCTGCTCGATCTCTTCTCTTATCACTTATCGTTTCATGGTGGGACAAAGGGTAGGGGTTCCGCCGGACTGGCCGATCGTCCACCAGCTTTATCCTGAACTCGACAAGTGACGTTCTCACGGGTATTTCCGTAAGGGCATCAAAATACTCCCCCAGCAACGTCTCTATCTCTTCCTGCTTCTCCGCGGACACTATGGGTTCACACTCCACATCCGAGGGTGTCTCAGCCCTCGTTAATGGACAGCTGGGGACAGTGTTCGCACTTTCCGTTTCCCCTTCGGCATCATCGGTGACGATCGAGGCAACGGCAAACTCGTTGGCAGTCTCTTTTCCTCGGCATCTCTTAAGGAGATTAGCATGGTACAGCTTCTCCTTAGTCGGTAGCCGTATCGATAGGTTTGACATCCGACCTTCCCGGTGACGACGTACCGCCCCCTCCAAGAAACTTGCAGCTTTTTGTTTCTTGGGGCAATCCCGCTTGAAAGTAGTAACGGTTCCAATTCCCTCTGTCGCAACTACTGCAGAGTGAGGTGCCTTGACTGAGCGTGTTTCCCAAATAGTCCAGTGTCCGTAACACAATGTGACATTTGGAAGAGCGACCCGTCAATCCCGCTTGACGTAGCGGTTCCAATACGTCAACTAGCAGAGTGAGGTGTTCACACAGCTTCTAAAACGTATTTTATAGAATCGCGTTAAACCGCTTGATCAGTCCGTTACATTGGGGGTGGCACAGTGTAGTCGTGAGGTGCTTAATCGACATCAGTCGGTTCACCTATCCATCACGCGACTCATGAATTGTGTCCCTTGATCGGTCAGGATCTCGTCGGACACTCCGACTCTTGACCAAATCATAAGCAACGCTTCAGCGACGGTTTCCTAATCAATATAACGCAATGCGAGAGCCTCCGGATAACGTGTAGCGTCATCTACGACCGTTAAAATATACCGATTTCATTGTGCCGACGCGGGTTTTATCGGTCTGATCAAATCCATCTCGAAGCGACGTAATGCTTCATCGATAAGGGGTGTACTCCCCACGGGGACGGGTCAATGATCCGTTTTCGGTGCCATTCTCTGACACTTGTCACAGGAGGGACAGAACCGCTGAACATCTCCTTGGACCCCTGGCCAGCAGAATCCCTTGACAAGACGATCATGTGTCTTGCCAATTCCCAAGTGTCCTCACATGAGACTTACATACGCGAATTTCAACACTTCACCTCGATCTCCTTGGGCACGTCGACTTGCTTGAAGTGCTTGTGTCCTTTCCTGGCGTTGAGATACAAGATCCCCTTCTTGCATACGAACTTCACCGCGCCATTCGGAGTTTCTCCGTTCCTTCTTCAGAGTATTTATGCAACTGCGTCAGAGTTCCGTCTTCCTCCTGAGGTTTCCTCAAATCGGCCGAAAGTACGTTACTGACCAATCCTGACGTAACTTCCATCGGCGTTGGTTTCGTATGGTGACCCTTGGACCTGGTTTCTACAGCAATCGCCGGCGAGGGTGTGCAGGTTTCGGGGTTCAGTTGCCGAAACACATGACGACATCCCAGTATGACGTCATGTGATAACCTATCCAAGAATGCAGCTTCAATTTTCTCCTTCACTGAATCGAGGTCAATGACAGCTACTGGTAACGAGTCACGCACGCTGTTTCCACACTGGACCTCAATTACCTCCCTTGTATAGTCCTCATGCTTCTCGTATTTCTTGTCGACAAGGGCGGGAACGCTACACCCAGTGTTGTACAAGAGGTGGGCACCTTCTCCGTTGACAGTTGCAAACACTAGGTTTATTGGTTTACAGCTTGCCTGCGTCTCGCACTTCTTCCTAGAGACGGCATTCACTTTGGCCTGCCTGCCCTATGGACAGTCCCTTGAAAATTTCCCCAGGCGCTTGCAGTTGTAGCACGACGGTGGCCCAGCAGCACCCGTTTTATTTGGTGAGGCCTGTCCGGGTCTATGTGTGGCATCCTTACCTGCAGATCCCCCTCCGACCTTCCTGACGCCCTGACGGTTACGGACAGCTGGCTCTCCCTCAACTACACGGCGCGACTCAGTGGGTCGGGGTCGGTCCGTACCCCCAGAAACTCCACTCTTCAAGTGTGCCTGCTCGTATCTCTCCGCCATGCCGGCGATCTCTTCATGGCAATCAACATTTTTAAATTATGATGAGTAAGGTATGCTTGTAAACAAACGCCATCTAGCATGATGTCACCACATGAAAACAAACGCCATCTGTCTTTAGTGGTAATAAATGGAAGAGGACATCGACTGAGAGATATCTTTTGAATACATATTTTTATAACGTTGCGTTCTTCTGCGCTCAAGCGGCACCTTCTGTCAGTACATTTGTTTTAAGGGAGATCTATCCTTCTGTGCAGCTTATGTTTAGCATGGGCATTTTATTTTATTTAGAATCGTCACCTGATAAATTTTTATTTCAATAAATTCATTTAAGCACTTTCTGAAAATATTTAAACGTTTAGTTTTAAGTTCAAATATTGTCCGTGTCAGTGCTATTTTTCTAAAGATGTACAGTCAGTATTAATTTCTTCCAATCATAATTTTGGGGATTCTGATGTTGAAGTGGTATATATTTAATAAGTAAATCTAAACACAAAATATATTGGTCATTGCCGGTAATTGTTTTCAATACAATTTACAGCTTGAGTTCATCAACACATTGATAAAGGTCTATTACCACGTTTTAACACCACGCGATTTGCAACTTACAAACATGCGATAATGTGAAATGTAGCAATGGAATCTTGTGCTTGATTTCATATTCAATGACTGAAAGATATCAGTACATTGCAAAGTTTTTATACACTTTGAGCGCTTTTCAAAAACTATTTGTCACCCGCTTTCATCTAACGGTAGAAGAAAACAAAAAAGAGCCGAAGAGTGGAAAGAGAGGGAATGAAAATATTGGTAAAGAAATAAGAGAGGAAAATACAAGTCGTAAGAGAAGCTAGAGAAAGGATGATTATTCTTACTCGGTTCATTATTTTCATCATGATGAGACACATTTCAAAAGACAGACATTAATGCTAGTACCTACCTTCAGCACCTCTGTTAAAACACCATATCTGTGAAAGGCTAAGTAATTCCGCCGGATTTATCACGAATTTATACCTATCCCGGGTAGGTCTCCCCTTTGTTGGCACTGTACTGGTTCAGTGGTCAAATAACAATAGTGACCGTGCTGTCCGATTCTAAAAATAGCATATAACAAGCTCTGCTGAATAGTAAATCAAACATTATCCATTAAAATTCTACAGTCACTGCATTGATTATTGAATATATCGTATCCATAGCACAAACATAATAATCAATGTGGTTGTGGTCACGGCTATTATCGTATATCTTTCTGGCAGTGACCTCTGACTTTATAAAAAAGTCAAATATGGGTTATATTCGGTTCCATACCGCTGGGATACCACACTTCAAACCATTCAAACAAATAATCCTCATGACTTTCGCGTGCCTATTGACACAAATAAACTGCTCAATATCACTGCAGCCATATTGCATACATTCTAAGCCATTTAAAACCCAGGTTGTATTCATGCAACTATGGCTTCCTATGCTTATCTAAAAATATGTAGTATAATGCAGTAATTTAAGGTTTTACTCTATTAATTTAGACATGTGTCTAGCATGGTAAATTGAATGATTTTTCCATTATACTACATCTACGTCTGCCTACCATCTTTCCTGCAATGCACGCAAGCTGTTCTACCATCTCTATCAACCACAGCAAAGACAAGATATTTGATGGACATCTGTCAAGTTTTCGGACTGATCTAGACAAAGCAAATATAGGTAACACTAACTCACTTTTCTTACTGATTAACGCACAAGAAAATATATTTAAACACTAAAGCAGCACTCACATGACGATGCAGTAAAAACTGAGAATTATCCAGTGGTGAGGGTTCTGTGATAAGTGACTCAAACATACATGTTACTTGCAGTGTCCGCACGTTTCCATCGACATTATTCTGGATGTTCTCATATCACTGTACATTAGATTTTTTTACTCTTAAGATGGCGTTTCTTTACTCGTTTGTCAGATACACATAAATGCCCGCATTGGCGTCTTTTTACATTCAAGGGTTTCTTGGATGCTCTACAAAGACATAATAGAATCCCAATGAAGTTACTTGTCATCGTGCAGTACTTTTTCTTTCTCTTTTCTTTCTATCTCTTCATTTTAATGTCTCTTTCTTTCTTTCAGTTGACTAACAATTTCCTTCGTGATAATTACTAAGTTGTCTTTGTATAATGTGATGCATGGCAGATGTGTATATTACTAGAAACATCTTTTGGCAATAATATTTACTCAAAAGAGCATCCTATGTAAAACTAGTTTCCTTGTGCAGGGAAACTCATGGGAGGTATAACAGGATTCTTTATCCAGCCAGCTTTCAATACATGGCCTCTTTAAAAGTTGTGTGATCTACACAAGTGACCTGATATTTTGAGTAGGATCTAAACAGTTCTCTCCTTCGCTCCCTAATTACGTCAGTCTATAGAATCTCTGGCATATGACACGAATATTGGATAAATATGACGGGGAAATAACAAGTTACCTTACATTTCGACTTAAATCTCCCTTAAGGGAACGAGAAAAAATATAAACCAGGACGGGCAAAAAGCTGCACGCTTAGATCAATAATTAATTGTGTTCTGACACGGAAAATGAAAATCATAAAGAATAGTAAAGAGGCCAATATTATTGAAATATATCAAAATAACACATAGCTGCGTGAATTGATGGATACAAGGTCAATTTATAGACCTCAAGTTTGTTTTTCCTTAACATTTCCTGCTAACTGCAAATATCTAGACCAGCAGTCGCAAAGGACGTGACTGTGTATATGTGAAATTTGTCTCTCGAAATGGAAAGAATTTCAGATAAGGATCCAGAAACGGGAAGCTTTAGAAGCAGTATGTTGAATGGAAAATAACACCATTTACAACGCAAATAAGACCTGCTATTTAGCAACTTAATTGCGGTTGGAAACTTTGTGCTCCCTGGGATAAACAGTGTACGACGGCCCAATGATATCCGCAACCGGATATTCATTTTATCCATTAGAAACACTTAGGAATCGCTGGAACGAAACAGAATGTGTGTGTGTGTGTGTGTGTGTGTGTGTGTGTGTGTGTGTGTGTGTGTGTGTTAAAGTGTCCCGACCAGGAATAGATAGGTATATGGATAAGATTTGATGAACTGCGCTGTCTGTCACTTAGTAGCACAATCGACACTGCCATTGATTTATTGTGACCAGTCACATCGAGGAATTACATCTTCAACATGACTTCTACAGAAGATTATAAGAGAGACAGACAGAGAACAGCATCACTAGCATCTGAATAATTCACGTTGATGTTTCCAATATGCTTTTCACACAAGGAATATAATTGTCAATTCAAGCGAAAAATGGTTTACAGTGAACACTTATGGAGGTTCTTATACACAAAATGAGATTCTTCAGGAGAAAACAAGCACTTAGGACATTATTCAACTCGTTTCATAAATTCAATAATAAATCATTACCCATTTGAGATCCTCTATTTCTTAAACCTAAAGAAGACATTCCAATTCTTTACTGAAATTTCATGTAAGTCCTGCGTTAACGTCTAAGTACATTTGGTTTGTGTAGATCAATGAGAAACTTTGACAGATAATTCTCATACATCCTGCCTCTGCTGCTGTTGATGGAGTTGATAGTACACCTTGGTGCATGGTAGTAAAGATGGCAAGAAGATGTACCGTATTCGACCCGTTAGCTCATTCACGTAACCATGGTATACCCATTTCTATTTCGACCAAAGTAAAACCATAGCAAATTGTGTTTCCGTCTTGCTTATTTTGAGAAAGCAATATAAGTGTATAAAAATTCGTAGTTTGAACTGGTTTTAAACGTATGCAGTAAGGCTACAGTTACACCGAGCAGTATATTTCTTTCAATACGCAAGTGAACGTCATGCGGTTTATTTGTGTAAATGGTTTACAGTGTGGTATTCCAGTGATGTGGAACCACATGGAGAAAAATAGGACACATATTTGACACTTTGATAACGTCAGAGATAACTATCACAAAGATAATACGATAAAAGCCATTACCACCACAGTACTTCAGTTTATTTGCGCTATGGGTACGATATTTTCAATAATTAACTCAATAGCTATAGAATTTTGATACATATAAAAAATGGATTGATTAGCAACCGCAGCTTGATATAAGTTATTTTTAATTTGGGAAATCACGATCACTTTTATTAAATGGCAAAAGGATTAGAATTCGGTCATTGAAGAGAAAATGAACTTGAATATTATAACTGACAAGGTGCCTATAGTTAAATGAGATTACTGGTCCCGTTTCATTTTTCTCTAATCATCCATATTATTTAAAACTGTTAGGCTACCAGTGTTACAAAAATAAATTGCTGACGCGGTAATGAATTTAGAAGATGGTAATCAGATTTAAATTTTCTTTATACTTCCTAGATATGTGTATTTACTTTACCGTGTTATTCTTCACTGAATTGCTTTGTGAAATATTAATTTACTGTTTTCTCGCACTTGTGACTATAATGGCAATATAAATATATATATATATATATATATAAATATATATATATATATATAACTATTAAAAATAGCAAAGAGGTCAAAACAAAAGACAAGGACCCAAATACCATGAATAATAGATATAAGATCCCTTTCTAGACTTAGGTTTTACTTCAAACATTGCGGCTCGCATCTTTTTTGTTATGGAACACAACGCCTGTATCATGTTAGCATAAGCGATGATGTTCATGTATATTATTGTTCACGTGGCATTGAATTTGGTCTGTGATCATTAAAATGTTTACTGTTTTTATCCGTTGGCGCATATTTACTTTCAATAAAGATAATGTAAATACACGTTGTACTGCGCTCGTACCTTGGTTAGTGGAAGAAGATAGATGGTGAATGCTGAACTAACGTTTGTTATTTGTTACAAATTGCAAATAAGTATTACCAAGAGTTGAAGGTCGAACCCGATGGAAATGATGATTTCTCATACATCAACCGGGGACACGTTTTACATTGAATTGAAATGCTTTTCTTTCCCTTTCAGAATGTTTCCGTCGCAAACACAGAATCAAAAACTGAAACTGAGTTAAGAGCAATCTTTAGGTTATCAAACAAAGCTTCTGCCTGTTTGGTTGGGCTTTGCAACATCAAATTCCACTTCAATAAAATCTGATTTTTGTCTTTCAATTTCGTTAATGAAAGGGGGCTGTGATAGCTGAATACAATAATCGGAGAAGGAGCTTAACTAAGTTACCTTTCAAAATGTCACAAAGCTAATATCAAAATGTCACAAAGCTAATATCAAAGCCAAACGATCCTTCTCGATTGTGGAATAAATTCTTTGGTGTTTGTAAGACTCGGTAATTATGAAGAAATTTAAATAAAAAATTTTGAATCAGGCCCAGCTAAGCCAAAACTTTACATCAGTTGCATTTTACTGAATTTAGATATATACTTGACCTTGACTCCTTGTTTAACTTCACCATGTCCCAGTATATCCTAAAAATGTGACATGACCACGGCGAACTTCACGTTTTCACTCAATCCATATCCATTCCGTTTTTGTCCTGTTGCAATTATGGTTACCGTAATGTATATGACCAGAAATATTGACTATCACTGTTTGACATTTTCTATAGACAAGGTTACATATTTAAAATTCATACATCTTTTCTTTCCTCTATTTTGGCCTCCCCACACTGATCAAAAGACCTTAAATAGACACATTGATCGTTCTATAGTTTGTGGAAGAAATTTAAATCATAGTATGGAATTATAAGACGTTTTTCCTTTAGTTATCATTCCAATATTTTTTTCATTCATTTCGTATTGCATTCTGTTTTAGTCTCGAAGAAATTTATTTATTATATTTCTTTCATTTTTCTTAAGAGACTTGAAAAGTGCCACCTACAATCAACCTAAAGCAATATTAAATCAAAACAAAAATGAAGTTGTGTTGCTGCTTCGGAAAAGACTTCTGCATCAAAAATTCCGATAATTATAGTCAACTACAAACCTTTCCAGAAAATGCAATGTAACCGATGCTGATATTTCAATACGTTGTTTTCATGTTTGTACCCAATATGAAGTGGGATCGTCTTGGTGCATTTAACCAGTAAATAATGTACTGAACGTCATCTGCAGTGAACTATATCAGTAAATTATCTAATATAATGATACAGTTTAAACATGTTTCAGGGGAATTGGCTCACGGAACAGGCTTGCTCTTTTCTTACGCATTATCCTGAGATTTTATGAATGAAGCAGCAGAGAGGGTGAACAGACACTTTTGCCTGAGACCTTATTTATGAAAAATAAAGGTTCCTACAAAGACTGAAAATACAGGGTCAATAACGTCAAACCGAATCCATTAACAGAGCTCATTTCGTTGTTGCGATAAACAGACTGCGTTAACGAGATCTTGCGTGTTAGTTCCTTTTTGTTACTCGTCAATTGATGTGTATTTTCCAACGTTATGCGACTCGTTTACGTCTGGGTCACATAAGCGTGGTCGTTTCACCCTCTCTGCTGCTGTAATTAGCCAAATATTTTATCAAGTCCGTTACGATATCTCGACCTAGGATCATGTAAATTTATTGTTATAAAACCAAACGAGGTAGCTTGTGTTTTTGAAAAAAATGTTTTTGAACTTAATCATGCTCACGTCCCCTGAACACCACGTATAATAAATATTTTGCAGCGTATAATTATAAACTCCGTTAAACACAACTAAAATATTGCAGTTGTCTCTGATTACTTTAGGTGTTTGCGTATATCTTTGATTAACATAAATCACATCTGTATTTTTATGTCTACCTCGAGAAAATATTCTGGCAGGATTTGATTGTTTGTCCAGCATAATATCATCGTACACTACTAAATTATTAATAAGTCCATCAAGGTCATCTATGGATGGCGCTTCATCAATACTAGTAATAAAATCAATAATATCATTACCGTCTTCATACCCTTGACTCGTCAAGGACTTTGCATTTTCATTAAAATCTTTAAGTACTTCATAACATCGTTGATCTACAGATGGTGCGACTAAATACAACTTATCACACTTGAGCCATCTCATTATCAAATTAAGCAATAATTGCGTCTTACCACTTTCAGATGGCCCAATTATTATCATCCTGATAGAATTCGGTAGCGCTGGGTGATGCTTGAAAGCTCCTGTTTTCGTGTCGCTGAGAAGTCAATTATAACCATAATAATAAATAATATGAATCTGTATTGTGTTCGATGCAAGGCACACACCCCCACCGTTGGTGGGACTAGGGAATTAACAACAATAATAACAAACAATAGCAAGCTTGCACTGACAGATATGTGTGAAAATTGTGGCACAAACAAATACAGATTTATCTCCCGTGATAAAATCACGGACAAGTCTACGAAACTAAGTGGTGATATCGCTACTTCGTTGGGAAAATTACCAGGGACTCCATGGGCGAAGTATCCCGGGGAAAAACATTTACCAGGATATAATTATTGTGGTCCTGGTACCCGACTTGATATTCGACTTAATAAACGAGATCAACCATGACCAGGAGAGTATCCAATAAATGCGATTGATCAAGCGTGTCACGTTCATGATGTTGCGCATAAAAGCAAGGATTTACAACAACGACATATTACAGATGTGAAGTTGATTCATGCGTTAAATTCTATACCTGATAAATCTCTCAGAGAAAAACTTGCTAGTTTTCTGGTGAAATCTGCGATGAAGGGTAAACTAATGCTAGGGGCTGGTAATTAATCATATAACTATTATAATAGAATCGGTTTATTATAGCCCAAAAGGATATTGGAGGGGCAGAGCAGCGATTAGTAAACTTGCTGAAGCAGCAAATGTTTCACGTGTTGTTGCTGCAAATTGGTTAGCACGACAGCCAATATGGCAAATCTATCTACGTCCACCTAAAACAATTCAGCATGCACATTTTGATGTCAGCGTTCCCAATGAAGTTCATCAAGCAGATATTTTGTTTTTACCACACGATACTATTAAAATACGTAGACGTCAATCACGCACATACAAATACACGTTAACTGTCGTTGATGTTGCAAGTATATATAAAGAAGCAGAGCCGCTATCAACTAAAACAGCATCTGAAGTTGCAACTGCGTTTGAACGAATTTATCAATAAGGACCCTTGTTATGGCCACAACTACTACAGATTGATCCTTGCAAAGAATTTCTTGGTGCAGTATCATCTTTGATGAAAAAGCATAATGTCAAAATCAGACGAGGACACACCGCAATTCATCGTGATCAAGCAATACTTGAACGATTTAATTGAACACCCGCTGAGCGGTTATTTGGATATCAGTATGCGCAGGAAATAATTCAAAAAGACAAGAGATCTCGTGAATGGGTTGCAAGATTACCAAGTTTGATAGCTGCGTTAAATAATGAAATTACTCGTTCAATTTCTATGAAACCAATTAATGCAATTACAAAGAAACATATACCAATACAACGACGCGATTCTTTTTCTCCACCAGTACTGGATAATGTGACTGTAAGATATTTATATGAACCTGGCGAACTTGAGGGGGGTTAAAAAAAGAGCAACTGATCCTATCTGGAGTGTGACTACACATAAAATTTCTAGCGTGGTTAGATTCACGGGTAGACCTGCAATCTACAGACTTGATTCAACTGCTCCTCAGCGTGGATTTGTACGTGAACAATTACAAGTAATTCCTGAAGACACACAATTACCACCGGATTCACTTTTGTAAACTGGCACTCCTACGTCGATTACATTCAAGACAGGTCAGCATCACATTTTCGCATGTGTGACCAAGACTACTATTAATTCTGCCTACGGTAAATTGTCTTGGATTGTTATTCGAATACTCCCATAGTATATTACAGTCACAACTTGCACAATGATTATTCTGTCGTTGTTTTAGTGTTATAATAAATTCAGCGTCGATATCAAAGTCGCGATTATTTTTATTATTTTTTTTTTTTGTCACATTGCTAATAACCAGATAGTTTTTTTCTTATTACGCCATTGCTAGCAGTTTGATTATTATTTTCTGTAAAATTCATAATAACCCTGTGCAGTTGAAATATTCTTCTGACTCGAGACACTGCAAGATAAACTAAATTTGATAATTCGATTCTATCATCGACAATCCAAATATTTGTATCAGTAATAGTTAGTCCTTGTGACGAATGAATCGTTATAGCGTATCCTAACTTCCACGGCGAGTTATCTGTGCTCAACGCGCTCTCAACAATATAAACAACAACCGAAACAATATCATTTAATGCAAGATTTTGTTTTTCATTTGTTCCTGGAATCTCAACTTCAATATTTTGTCGTCGAGTATCTGCTGGGCGATAACACAATAGTACAGGTAGATTTGAAAATTTTTCTTTATGTAACAGAAATAATTTCTCTTGCAATTCATTACAAACTATCTTTCTACTTTCAACTATTAAATTATTTGGTCTCCATAAATTTCAAAAATCATTCACAGGAGTTTCCGGAATTATTTCACGCATTATATCACATTGTATTCTATCTGGCTGTAGTCTGATTAATCTTTTAAATTCTTTCAGGGTATCATCATTAGCTCTATGATCGTCAGTTATCTCCTCATAGTAATCCACAAACGTTTTTAACCATTCGTGTGAGACTGCCCAACAAAAGGTTGCGGTTGACTATGATCGCCGCACATTATCACAGCAGTATTTTTTGTCACTAACCAATCAAGAAATTTTTTTAATGTTTCTAACGACACCGTACAAATTTCATCCCAGATGATAATCCAGGGTATATACTTTTCACCCATTCGCTCAGGTGTCCACGTATCCTCGCACCATCTGAAGAAACCATGATACGTGCACGATTTTACTCCTCGTTCATTTATTTCTCTGGCTAGTCTGTGT
>JAECUM010095502.1:0-90681 GCA_016617855.1 Megalonaias nervosa
ATATATATGTGTGTGTGTGTGTGTGTGTGTGTGTGTGTGTGTGTGTGAGGATGCTAATTTTTTTGTTAGATTTAGGTATAATTTATTTTTAATAGTAATATATTCTAATGCTAAATAACACTTATATGCTAACAAAAGAAAAAAGGGGTCCTGTCATATTTATAATTCAATAATCATATGTCAATATAATATGATTATATTATATTCTGCTAATCTTGTGGACCTTGTACTATTTATAAGAAAGAAAATTATGCAAAAATGGTGGTCTTACATGTATCTCTGTTGAAAGATTTTAAGAAAGTCTGTTTTCTCCACATTTAAAGAAATGACTGACTGATAATTATCTTATGATACTCACATGGTCTGAATTAGTCTATAATTTGTAGGAGTCAGCCATGGTCCATATTTACCATGGTCCAAATCAGTCCATAATTTGTCTGAATCAACCATGGTCCATATTAGCCATGGTCTGAATCAGTCCATAATATCTGAAACAGCCATGGATCATTTAAGCCATGGTCTGAATAGGTAAATAAGTTGTCTGACTTAACCAGCATTCACAATATAATGCTATCATATTAAAATGTGCACCATAAAGTTATCAGTTTCATTGCACATAAGTGCTTACTTTCACCTTGTCAGAAATTTACTCCATTCAGATTGACTCCTCTCATTTCATTTTAGACATTAGTTATTTTAATAAAGACACCATATCAAATGTCATTAAATTTGTTCCCTCATACTCATCTTGACGTATTTTCAACCAGATACCCCATTATGACAAATTCACTTGTTTTAAAACACTTGTCATGAATCTACAGTACCTGTTATAGCCCATTGCACCACTGAACATGAGCAGCAGAGAGGGTGAACCCTACAAATTTTTCCGAGGGTCCGTTAGCAAAAATAAAGGTTCCTACGAGGGGCTAAAATAAGGTCAACAACGCTAAACCGAATCCGCTAACCGAACATATTTCGTTGTTGCGGTAAACAGGCCACAATAACGAAATCGACGGGGTTAGTTCGTTTTTGTTACTCGTTCGTTGACATATTTTTTTTTCAAATTTTAGGAGTGTTTTGTTTGCGCGTCTCACATTCATTTTTTGTCAGTCCATCCTCTCTGCTGCTGTCGATTTAAAAAGATTGTTCATTATTATATCAATAATGATCGGTGAAGCTCATTCAGCAAGATTACCTCGAGAGCGACTAGAAGCGATACAGAAATATCTTCCGCTTCATAATGGTGTTAAGCAAAAATTACAAGAGCGTCAACAAACACAAGAAGAATTTACAGAATCCGCAGAACAATTATTTAAACTTATCACGAAGACTACTGAAGGTATTCTTCCTGTGTTGAAAAAAACTGCTGAATCAACTGAAAAAATAGCGGAGCGAACTAAAAAGACAAACAAAATTCTGCGAGAACTTGCCGCCGAAATAACTGCCGCTCAGCAAGTTCTAATACCCGAAGAAACTGTCCAAGAATCAGAAGCCCTGGGGTTAATTTATCTGATAAATTTAATGAGGGTTTTGTTGATAATATCGTAAAGCTTCATAATGTCGATAAATTAGCTGAAACTGCTTTGTTAACATATGATGAACGAAAAAAAATTCTAAAACCCGAGTATGCTGATAATATTATAGGTCGCGAGAAATGGTACAAATGGGTTTTTCGTTTACGTTTTAATGTTGATCGAGTTCGAACTAACGATTCGAGATATATTGCTTATGGTGCAGCTATAAAAAGAATGACGTTGACTCTTCAGGAACTACAACAACAACAACAACCACAAGAACCAGAAAGATCAGTAAATGAATATTTTATATCTCATAAGAGCATTGAGGCTATCCAAAATCCATCCCGGACGATGACTATTGCATCAGGTTATGAAGTCAGAGATAAATATTTAAAACCCGAGTATGTTAAAGATTTTAAACTTGATGATTGGATTGTTGCTGTATATCTCGTTTCTAGAAATCTCGAAGTAGTAAAAGATATTGATGATTTTAATGTGTTCAAGCAAAATGTAATGGAAAGAATAAAATCCCTTAAGGAGAAAAAACCTAGCGAACCAATTTCACCTGGCGAACCAACTTCACCTGGTGAACCAACTCCACCAGGAACTCCATCCCGAGGTCTCTTTGATTATCTTTCATCTTTTGGCAAAGGTAAAACTGGGAGTGGTCTTGTTACTTGTCCCGATAACGTCCTTGCCGACGTGGACAGATTAGAAATTCTGATTGGTGGAAAACGAGCCGGTAATAATTCTTCAGAAATTATTAATGAAGCAGCTGCTATTTGTCAACGATTATTTACAGGCGGTATCATGGATATTAACGTGTATCGGTCACTCATTAATGAAATCACCGATGATTATTATAGTGATTAAACAGTTAGATATAAATATTATAATAGATGATCATACATGTTGCTCAGCGTAGACCAACTATGGTCAGGGTGATAAATTCAAGATTACCTGTATACAGGACATTTTACGGAGATTGACTCGGTGATGTTGTTCAGGGTTTATTTTCGAAGATAGCCCCAAAAGCAATACCGATCGCAAAGCAACTAGGAATGAAAGCTATTGACGTTATTCGTGAAAAAGGTATTAGCGCTGCTGGTTACGCTACTAGTAAAGCATTTTCTGCAATCAAGGATAGATTATTAGGATTAGTACGTGGACCACAAATAGTCCGACCTCCACCAGTAAAATTACCCAGCACCGAAGTGATGCCTGCAAGTGTTAGTAAAATAATAAATCAAGCCGCAAATCAAAAACTAGCAGAGTTAACCGATGAAAAGGAAAAAAACTTAGCAGCAAGTCTGATGGCAGGAAGTGATCTTCGTATTAGACGATGACCAATAACATAACATGTTCAAACGCATGCCTGATACTGCATTTGACATGGATGCGCCAGTTCTCAAAGATGAATCGGTACGTGATTATCAATATTATTCTTACGACGCACGACAGCTAAATCAGCGTGGACGAATCGAATTACAAGTTCAAGATACAAGTAGATATTTCTTACCCGCTGAAGCATTCATCGAAGTAGAAGGTGAAATTTTTAAAACAGATATTACTGAATACGGAGTCAATGATAGTATTGGTTTTGTTAATAATGGCATCATGGCGTTGTTCGACAGCGCCACGTACATGATCGACGGAAGAAATATTGAATCAATTCAAAAAGATTTTGACGTTGCCACGACTATACTTGGCCTTGCAAGATACAGCGATGATTATTCAAGATCAGCTGGTCCATCAATGATGTTTTACAAGGACTCTTCTAATCACGCTGACAACAGACAGCATCTTTTGGTACAAACACCTCAAAATACTGCATCTGACCCACAACCAGCTGGAATGATAGCCCGACCTGCCGCTGCATTTTCCCTGCTGCAGAGTGTTAATCTAAATTTTAATCTTTGATTTAAATCACGTCAAACAATGTTGCAGGGGGCCCGCCGAAAATTTCCTTGCACGATTCCGTTATCACATATTTTTGGATTCTGCAGACACGTACGAAAGGTCATTTTTGGAGCCAAGCACACGATTGTACTCGTACGAAAAGCAACCGACGATGATGCAATATGGCGACCTGCTGGTGATGCTGGTAAGGTAACGCTAACAAAGCTTTCATTGTGGATGCCAGTAATGACTCCAGCGATACCTGAAGAACAGCGGCTACTTTCTTTTATGGACAGCGGCGGTAAGTCGACGCTATCATGGTTAACAACAACCACAGATGCTGTTCAGAGTGCAATTAATGGTTTATATACATGGTAGATAGCATCACAACAGGGTATCTCTGCGCCGCGACATATATTCGTTGCGTTTCAAAATGCTGCACGAGTAAATGATCAAACGCGTAGTATAACGATATTTGACAACATCGGTGTTTCCGAGGTTTCATTGAGAATAAATGGACATCAAGAACCATCGGAGGATATTTTGTTGAATTTTGAACTAAATCATGTGGCGCGTGCATATCATAGATTAATGTCGTTTATGGGGCGTGGTCAAAATATTGATACTGGTTTGCAAATATCACAGTTTGATTTCACACATTTATATCCGATTTATTATTTTTCGCTGGAACATTTGGATTTGTTTAGACAGTCCGTCGTTGACATACATTTTCGAGCTCGCGTTGCCAGAGATGTTGGAGATATTGCTAATTACAGAGTAATCGCCGTTATACTCAGCGATAAAACAATGTTACTTGAAGGTGTTGGTGGACGAATGAGAGTTATTGATGCTCAAGCAGAAAATATGTAAGTGTTAATTTAGAAGTCAGAAATATATCATAAATGTTATATCATCATGTTAGTGTCAGTCTGACTCCTAGTCAGATGAAAAGACTTCAGTCAGCATCAGCGAATCGATGTGGAACAAAAATATCATTAAAACAAGAACAAATCGCAGGTGGCCAAAATAAATTATCTCTGACAGAACACCAGTTCAAGCATTTCAATGAAGCTAAGCAATCAAAGAAAAGTATACAAATAAATCTTTCTGCGGGTGCCATCAGCGACATCGTTAAGACTGGTGGGATATTTCCACTTCTTGCAGCTATCCCAGCATTAATAGCCGCTGCCGCTCCAGCTGTTGCAAAAGCTGCTGCGTTAGGTGCAGTTGGGACAGCTGCTGGAATGGCTCTGAAGAAAGCAACTGGACAAGGATTTAAAAAAGGAAACGAAGAGGTCCCGGTCTGAGACTTCCAGGGTCTCGATACGGAAAAGGATTAAGACTTCCAGGGACTCGCTGATTTTCCCGATGTCTAACTTTGATTTACTCGATGCTGCAAAGCAACTAAATATAAAGAATTTCAGAGGTGTTTTTATGCGTGATCAATTACTGAAAAATCCAAATCTGATTGAAACAGGTATTATTAATCTCGATAAAAACTCTGGCCGTGGCACTCACTGGGTTGCGTACGCGATTGATCCACGTGGAATTATTTATTTCGATTCGTACGGACTAGCACCACCAAAAGAATTTTTAAAATATATCGACAGACTTCAAAATATTCCAATCTGGTATTCAACGCTACCAACACAAAAAATAACCGACCCGCCGATATGTGGCCGTGAAGCACTAGCAGTACTTGATGCTGTATCAAGATCAGCGAAACCACCTCATAAGGCTGTACACGAATATACGAGTGCCATGACAGCGTCATAGATTTAAATAATCGCTAATCATATACTGGTAGATATTTACGGAAGATCAGCTAAAACCAAACCTCAACAAGCACCAGGTGAAGATTTACTCAAGCGAGTAACAAAGCAGATCAATGATGAATTATCTGACCTGCTCAATCTTGCCAACGTTGATTCAAACGAACTTGTTGTATTTCAAAACCGTGGAGGAAAATTGAAGACGAGTAATATTTCAGTCAATGATATTATTATTCGTAGTCGATTATCGCGAGAAGGTCTTATTGCTGTATATGACAGAGAAGGCAAACTTGTTCCTAGTGGTATTACTGCGGTGTCGATCAATGATAGGTTGTTAACATTCGGTGATACCATGCACGGCGTTCTCAACATGAATAAGAAAAAAATTACTAACGTAGGAGAACCGACGGATAATCTCGACGCTGCAACGAAGAAATATGTCGATGATAAGGAAATTCCAGTGACAACTTCGTTAACTACCATCAACGAAGGAATGACCACACTCAAAACTGATTTTACTAGTCAAGTACAACTGGTTCTGAATTTCCGCAGAAACGTAAACAGAACCATTAATGAATTTTTTGGAAGTCCACCAACCGTTAATATAAGTCTCACCGATATAAATGCAAGAATCAACGATATTATCAGTGGAATTCCTAGTATCGTTCAAAAAACCAATCTGATTAAAATTCCACACAAACAAATTAGCAATATCGTGTACACAGTATTATCAGGATCATCAGTATGGACACCGCAAAATAACACTATCAAAAATATCGCGGAGGTCACTGGTGTGTACAGGCTGTCCGTGTTAGCTCTTCAAAATTCAGGATATTTACTACATTTCCATGGCGTCATTCAACCGATGCTTTTTCTGGAACTGTATTTATTATATTAAAGAAAGATACCGAAGAAACGTTTATGCTGGAATCATCTGATAAAAAAAATTAACCTCGGCGTCCTACTGGTGGTGCATAGAATTTGTAGCTGAAACACCACAATTAATTACTTAATACAGTATAATGATAGACGTTCAGCGATACAGATACGATCAAGTAACAACATGGCAGAATAAATTAAAAACCATCATTGATGATTATACAGCAAAAATAAAGAAATATCGTAGACGTGCGGTTGTCGTTGATATCATCGTTTATTCGGTTTCCGCGATTGTTGCTGGAACCGGCGTAGTATTATCAACGTTGACGATGACAGCGCCGATCGTTGTAACAATCATTGTTTCATCGTCAACCACGATCGCTGGAATATTTAATATTATCGCGAAAAAGATAGATACGTGCACGAATGAAAAATTGAACGAGTACACGATGAAATTACATACTGCAACTGTAGCATATTCAAAATTATTGTCGATGATTTCTTCGTCACTTAATGATGGAATAATATCTGACGAAGAATTCAGTATTATAATAAAGATCTACAATGAAGTATTTGATGAAAAAACTCCTGAGCAGGATTTAAAACAATAATAGTATAATAATGACATCGATGACAGCGTCATTGGAATTATTACAACAGATCGTCACTAATACTACTCCGGTAAGAACCACAATGATATCAGCGAGTTCAACTAATCCTGAATTCAGTATTAATTTTCCAACTGCAATCCCAGCAAAAGAAATAGCGCTAGCGCAATTACGAGTTTATTATAGTTGGCCAAATATTAAGTCAAAATCGTTTGGTGGACTACAACCGAATAATTCATTAGTATTTGCAAATAAAAACAAACCCGATGGAACTCCTGATTGGCAAGTAGTTAGTATTCCAATGGGCAGTTATCAAATAGAACAGATCAATGAAGAATTCCAACGCAGAATTAAATCCATCACAGGAAAAGAATCAAAGATTGCTATTACCGTCCACGAGCCAACACTGTCATCAGCCGTTGAAATATTATCACCGGATTACGCCGTGGATATATATCAAAGTTCGATTAGAACTGTATTAGGATGGCCCAAAGTTGAACCTGTGATATCAGCGACGTTATCACAGGAGCCACAACTGAACGAATTTCTGACAACAGAGAAGAAATTTATTAAAGTTCCGAGTTATCGAAGCCATCGTACTTGGACAGTTGATAAATTTTTTATTGATGGACAGGAAAAGGTTACTAATTTATTGACCGAGCATCCCTCCGAACGTATCGCCGGAGGAGTATCAGTACAACTGAATAATAAAAAATTGAAGATATCACATTACCAGCAATGACAAATGAATTCTACAGAATATTTGCTGATGCAAAAAATTCAATCATTGATCTGGTGCAGCATTACAATGAAGACGTAAAAAGGAATATTATAGAATCAATCCAGCACCTGAACCAAATATTATTTGATTTCGATTATGTTAAACGAGTTGCAATAAAAAATCTTCGCGAATGGGTCGGCGTAGATATATTAAAATCAGAATTAAGCATTTATCATTTCACAAGCCTAACTGAAAAATTTAATAAAATTTACGAAAAACACGATGTCGATAAATTAAAAGGATCATTAATTAGCATCGCCAGAGAAAACTTTCCTAGAATCCTCGAATCGTGGAGAAAAATAGCAGCGCCACCGAATATCCTCTGATACAATAATAATCTTTAGAACGAAGGCCGTCATGTCTCACCGGGCATCGTCAATATCACATCAACGATCGCTGTCAATCTAGTATATGATATCATCGACGGCAGTTATCAAGTTGACACTGAAAAATCCAACCAGGCCCAACAAGGATACATTCTGTATTCATTTACACCTCAGGTCCCACCAGGTTATTTGATTGTATCAGAACCAATCAACGTTGTTTATTTAAAATGTCATAATCCATTCTTATCGCGGATACATTTCAAACTTACTGACCAGTCTAGCCACTTGCTCGATCTCAGGTCAGAGTCGTTAAATATAAATCTGTATGTACGCTCATAGAGCGTCATCGCTGTAACGTAGTTACGGAAAACACCAAGCAAAAAAAAAGTGTCAAGGATAAAATATTTTTTTTACCCCGTGATTTTATCAGGATTAGAAATGAATTATCCTGGCACAACACTATTAGTTTCGTTATCAACGTCACTATGATCAGTCACACGCGTCCTTATCTTTAGCCAGTAACTCTTCCGTCATCGACATAATATCTCTCAGCTGTTTTATACGAGCGTGTACAATTCTTTTCGTTTCGAATTCTTGAGATAATTCTGACCTAACCTTTTCGATTGAACGTGAAAGAGGAACAAATAATTTCACTTGCGTATCTGTGATTGCTGCCAGCGATTGTAACATCGCCTGCTGGATCAACTTTATGAATCTATAATCGGAGTTCAGCGTATATCTACCTTCTGACTTCCGATATTGTAATGATTCAAAATCACTCATTATTTTTTCAGGATCAAGCTCATCAGATATTTTTATACTGCTGTGTTGTAATTGCTTAGTAGCAACAATAATAGCATTAATATTTTCATGATTCATTATATAATAAATATTTGTTTAGATAAAATATATATTTCTGAATAAAAATAAAAATATATTTCTTAATAAAAAATAAAAATGTATTTCTGAATAAAAATAAAAATATTTTAGAAAATCTGACTAAATTCGCAATTTTGATGGGTATATTACCCGTTAAATTAAAAAAATCTGATCAAAATCACAATGTTGTTGGGTAACGTACCCGTCAAATTTAGAAAATCTGATCAAAGTCACAATTTTGTTAGGTACCCTACCTCTCAAATTCAGAAAATCTGACTGAATTTCATAAAAAATAAAATTTTATTATAATAAAAATATTTCTGAATCAGAATAAAATAAAAATATTTCTGAAAAATATTTCTGAATCAGGCAAATATAAAAATATATTCTGAATCAGATAAAGATAAATATATATTCTGAATCAGAATAAAAATAAAAATATTTCTGAATCAGATAAATATAAAAATATTTCTGAATAAATATTTCAGAAAATAAATATTTCTGAATGAAAAAATATATATTCTGAATCAGAATAAAAATAAAAATATTTCTGAATCAGATAAATATAAAAATATATTCTGAATCAGATAAATATAAAAATATATTCTGAATCAGATAAATATAAAAATATATTCCGAATCAGATAAATATAAAAATATATTTTTGAATAAAAATAAACAGCAGCTATGATGTTCAGTCTACCATTCCACTGGGGTCCCTTCTGCCGGTAAAGCCTTTACCAATAAGATCCTAAGAGTCCTTGTTCGGGGCCATTGGCCCACAGGCACTCTTGCATCGGTTAAGACCTGTCTTATGGTCCACAGGCACCTTATTGAGACTTTTTGGTCCGGCGGACATTCTTTCTGAATGCCCCTATGTGGGTACCCTTCAGTGAGGTCACAAGGACACGAGTTCACATCATCCTGCTGTTTATTTTAGGGGTGTAAGCGCATGTAAATCCCCCAAAAAAATCAAACCCCGGGGTAAGTTCAAAACTGCACTCGCCACGTTGTTTGACGTTGGCGAGGTTACATGGGGCTTCTGCTTATGCCCACAATTCTTAAAATAAATGGCATCCCAAGGCCAAACCATCGACAGTGTCAGTCATGGGGTTCGAACTGAAGACCTCGAGTACTAGAGTCAGACGTGCTACCAATGCACCATGAGTTCCACTTACAAATATACGTTTCAAAAATAAATATATAGCTATCTTAGCCCTGTCACCTTGACGTTGTCAAGGATGATAAGTATTATACTACCAGAATATTTTTCTGATTCTGAATAAAATCTGCAATTTTACATATTTCTGCCGTTTCTGCCTTTGGTTAAAATATTATATTTTCAAGCCTCTTGACAGTCAAGGCAGAACTATCTAGCAATGAATGCATGGATCGATATATTCCAGTTCTATCTGCATGCAATCTAGACTAAAAAAAAATCTATAATGACTACCGCATACATGGCTTAATGTAAATCCACTATAGCGCAGTTCGTTGAGATTTTATTCCATGATTTCAATATCATCTTGACAACGTCAAAGAATAAAATCACGGAATTCAGATTTTTGTGTTTGATTATATGAAATAAGTGGATTCCTCAGACTTCAGCGTTGATGGATTGGACGTGTACTATTGAATAGATGTGTGTTATGTACGCAATAACAAAAGGGAGACAACTACTTGATTGCTCTATCAGCGATGACGGATTTATCTCGCTTCATTGTATATACCGGAATTTGATCTTTTGTTTGAATTTTTTTGAAAATGCTGACCTGGTAATATTATCTGCCACAAATTTTATTGAACGCCTGCAAATACCGAAATATTTACCAGCCGCAGTCATTGATGGGAAAATTATTTCTTCACCAGTGTCTGTATTTGTGGATACAACTGATCTTGGAGACTTATCATTAAAATCAATTCTTCCAAAAATACAATTTTGGCTTCGCGTAACAACCCGCAGGTTAGATAAATTATTATCTTTCGGGTTTGAATTAATGTGATCAATTACAAGTCCGTCTTCGATGACCCCATGAAAACATTCAAATACGAATCTATGAGATAGATACTTTTTATTTCCAGCATCAAACATGATATATCCAGTATTAATAACACTACCGACTGGTTTTTTTAATCGGCAGTTTCTGATGACACCATCACGAGACGCTTCGTAATTTTTGATAATGGGATGTTTCACAAATTTATTTTGCTCCATTTTATATAGTAATACTATTTGTCTAAATGATTATTTTGAAAATCTGGCCAGATAGTCTTCAACAGCTTTTATGGGAGATTCACCTGACGACTTCTTATCATAATATCGTTTCAACTCTCTGTATCTTTTACCACCGCATTGCACACATAACCGTGTTTCTCCTCTGACTCCAACACCACATCGTAAACATGGTTTCGGTCCTAGACTACCTTTGTGAAAACTTTGCATGTGTTGACCACAAAATTCATTTACGCATGATTGATTACAAGGAAGAGAAAATCCTATCATTAACCATTGACATCAGTTGTTTGCTTGTATCATTATATAAATAATTAAAGTTTAATTAAACATATATTTGCTTTAAATATAGTATGGAGAAATTTGAGAGATTATCTGCAATTGAACCTTCCAGAGCAAGATTTGATCTTGACAAACTACAGAAATCTAAATTTAATTTTTCGATGCAAGATTTGGCTTTGATAAATAGAGATATAATCAATCGTATCCGTGAAGTCAAGAAAGAATTTCGCAACGATGGTGCGGCTCATACTTGGTCGACATTCAGGATCATAAATGACACCAAACGTGTTGTCGATGCTAGAATGCGTGATGAACGAGGTAAAAATATTATCAACTATCTCGACTATCAGCAATATATTATTCTAGTAAAATTTATTGTGCAGACAGATGATGACACTTGGATTACCCATGATAAACGTGACCCTGTACGACTTCATACTGGAAATAATACTGTTACATTAAATAAACAATCCAAGCCAGGAACATTGACTGGTATTGATAAACCGTATTATGAATGAGCGTATCCTGTAACTGCAGTTGTTTATGTGATATATCCGCTAAATGATAAACCTAGCATTAATAATCTCAAACCAGTGAAATTGTCCTCGACAACTTCATTGTCGACTTTGTCAAGGGGACTAAACTGCGTAGCTGAGCGAGTTATGGAACATTCCTCAAAAGATTTACGCGGAAACGGTTTAACAGATCTAAGACGTAAAAAAATAAATGCATCTATCAGCGACGTTGCTATGCTAGGAAAGAAATTAAGATTTCCAATAACAGTAAAAACACTAACTGGAGAAATTTTGTACAAACCGAAATATATAAAAAAATGGAACCCCTATAACAATCATTGATCATAACGCACATGCATGGACTAATGCTGTAACAATATTTCCACGGGATACGACAGTTAAATTTTATAGCGATTATATATTGGACGCTATCAATGATATTAGTAAGAGTGACCCTGTATCTGTTTGGTTATTTCAGAGTTCAGATTCGTATTATGATCAGTTTGTAAGGCCTAACAGAGAAATTTATCGTGCAGAACTCTCCACAAAAAAATGAAGAATCTTGCATTGAAATATAATTCTGATGATGCTGAAGTTGAACAATTATTAAATAATTGTTTTACAGTTCCATCGGTTGCTGCTCACTTTGCTCAAGAAAAAAATTCATGGAAACCGACACGATTAGAATTTCTTGAAGACATCTAGCACAGTTGTGTCGAATAAGGACACGGCGGATTATGGAATACCAAATATGATTATAGCGATATTATATCAGTTGTTATGGTAGCGTGTTATCCTGGAAGTTTTCTTGGATACAGAGACTGTTCCGAATATTTCAACAGATTTGGACATCCCACACACGAGATGACCAGAGTTGCGATAAATGGACTCTTACCAAATTTTGACCTAACTGGATTTGCTTGTATAGAGTCATTCGAGTTGCAAAAAATCTGCATCTGATTATTTATGTTTGGTTTGGGAGACATTTCTCAGAAAAATATTGGGCTCCAATAGTACTATTACGATATATGCTTGATACTGGAATCTTAGTGTCGTTGAGCGTAAGTGAAGCCATTATATCATATCATCCGCAGAAATAAGTTTGGTTACCACAACAAAGAAATTATTCACTGACAGATCCAGATGAAGATTGGGATAAAATTGATTATGAAAATAAAGTTGCAAAAGATCTCGGCAGAAAAATAATCGGCAAGTTTACTCAAGGAGGATCATATGATCATAAACGAATGTGTACAAGATTAATTATGGATGATGCTGAACTCGATTTTATAATTTCTGATACAACGAACAAAGAAACATTCATAAGTAGAAGCAATGCTTATTTATCAGACAGGTCTAAATGAGGGACAATCGTGAGTTATATTGATGGTGAGTCACCACAATTTACTCATTTAAGATCTTCTATGCTCGCTTACGTTTCTATAAATTTATTATCGATGATAAATAGAGTTCCTCGTTACACTGTCAGAGTTGCCACGGATTCATTTTATATAAATAGAGCGTATTTAGATTTACTAAAACCACTACTTGGTAATGATGAATGGGGATCATGGAGAATAAAACAAGAAAATATACTGGACTATTCAGAATCTGCTGATGTTGAAATATATTACAGCAATCATAATCAAACATTAACATCGACAGCACCATCTGTGTTTGATCCTGTGGCCAGACATAAAACCATTTATCTCAATGAACCTGGAGGTTCTGGAAAAACAACACGTGCCATTGAATTATTTCGCCGTAATGATGTTACAGGTTTGAAGAACTCTGTTGATATGATTGTTCTGACACCTACACATAGACTAGCCAGAGAAATAAATGAACGAGGAGTAAAATCTCAAACTTATCATGGTTTCTTCAGATGGTGCGGGGATACGTGGACACCTGAGCGAATGGGTGAGAAATATATACCCTGGATTATCATCTGGGATGAAATTTGTACAGTATCGTTAGAAATATTAAAAATATTTCTTGATTGGTTACTGACAAAAAATACTGCTGTGATTATGTGCGGCGATCATGGTCAACCACCACCTTTCATTGGGCAGTCTCTGCACGAGTGGTTAAAAACATTGGTGGATTATTATGAGGAGATAACCAATGATCATAGAGCTATTGATGAACCTCTGAAAGAATTTAAAAGATGAATCAGACTACAGCCAGATAAAAGACAATGTGAGATAATGCGTGAAATAATTCCAGAAACTCTTGTGAATGATTTTTGGAATTTATGGATACCAAATGATTTAATAGTAGCGAGTAGAAAAATAGTTCGTGATGAATTGCAGGAGAAATTATTTCTGTTACATAAAGAAAAATTTTTAAATTTACCCGTACCATTGTGTTATCGCCCAGCAGATACTCGACGACAGAATATTGAAGTTGAAATTCCAGGAACAAATGAAAAACAAAATCTTGTATTGAATGATATTGTTTTGGTTGATGTTGATGTTGTTGAGAGTGCGTTGATCATGGATAAAACTCCATGGAAGCTAGGATATGCTATAACGATTCATTCATCACAAGGACTAACTATTACTGATACAAATATCTGGATTGTCGATGATAGAATCAAATGGTCAAATTTAGTTTATCTTGCAGTGTCTCGAGTCAGAAGAATATCTCAACTACACAGGGTTATTATGAATTTTACAGAAAATAATAATCAAACTGCTAGCAACACTGAAGGTGTTGGTGTAATAAGAAAAAACTATTTGGTTATAAGCAATGTGACAACAAAAAAATAATCGCGACTTTGATATTGATACTGAATTAATTATGACACCAAAATAATGACAGAATAATCATTGTGCAAGTTGTAATTGTAATATGCTATGGGAGTATTCAAATAATAATCCAAGACAGTTCACCGTAGACAGAATTTATTGGTCACACACGCGAAAATGTGATGCTTACCTGTCTTGAATGTAATCGACGTAGAGGTGCTAGTTTACAAAAGTGAACGCGGTGGTAATTGTGTGTCCTCAGGAATTACTTGCAATTGTTCACGTACAAATCCACGTTGAGGAGCAGTTGAATCTAGTCTGTAGATGACAGGTCTACCTGTGGATCTAACCACGCTAGAAATTTTATGTGTGGTCACACTCCAGATAGGATCAGTTGCTCTTTTTTAACCCCTTTCAAGTTCACCAGGTTCATATAAATACCTTACAGTCACATTACCTAACACTGGCTGCTTTGAAAAGTCACGTCGTTGTCTGTAGCCATAGCTACGATGTATAAGTTTCTTTGTAATTGCATTAATAGGTTTCATAGAAGTTGCATGAGTAATTTCATTATTTAACATGGCTATCACACTTGGTAATCTTGCAACCCATTCGCAAGATCTCATGTCACTCTGAATTATTTCCTTTGCATACTGGTATCCAAATAACCGCTTAGCAAGTGTTCGATTAAATCGTTCAACTATTGCCTGATCATGATGAATTGCGATGTGTCCTTGTCTGATTTTGACATTATGTTTTTTCATCAGCGATGATACTGCACCTAAATTCTTTGCCAGGATCAACTTGTAGCAACTGTGGCCATTTTAATGGTCCTCGTTGATAAATTCGTTCAAACGCAGATGCAACTTCAGATGTTGTTTTTGTCGATAATGGTTCTGCTTCTTTATATCTACTTGCAACATCAACGACAGTTAACACGTATTTGTATGTGGGTGATTGACGTCCATGTGTTTTAATAGTATCGTGCGGTAAAAACAAAATATCTGCTTGATGAACTTCATTGGGAACGCTGACATCAAAATAAACGTACTGAATTTTTTTAGGTGGACGTAGATATATTTGCCATATTGCCTGTCGTGCTAACCACGCTGCAGCAACAGCACGTGAGACTTTTGCTGCTTCAGCAAGTTTACTAATCGCTGCTTTGCCCTTCCAATATCCTCTTGGGCTATAATAAATGGATTCCATTATAATAGTTATATAATTAATTACCCAGCCCCTAGCATTAGTTTACCTTTCATAGCAGATTTCACTAGAAAACTAGCGAATTTTTCTCTGAGAGATTTATCAGGTATAGAATTTAACGCATGAATCAATTTCACATCTGCGAGATGCCATTGTTGTAAATCCTTGCTTTTATACGCAACATCATGAACATGACACGCTTGATCAATCTTATTTATTGTATACTCTCCTGGTCTTGGTTAATCTTGATCATCAAGTCGGATGTCAAGTCGAGTCCCAGGACCAAAATAATTATATCCGGGTAAATGTTTTTCTCCAGGATACTTTGCCCACGGAACCCCTGGTAATCTTCCCAATGATGCAGTGATATCACCTCCTGTCTTTGTGAAAGACGAAATAAATTTGTATTTTTTTGTGCCACACTTTTCACACTTACCTGTCAGTGCGCGTTTTTTTATTTTTTGTTATTATTGTTGTTAATCCAGTGGTGGACGTGGCTGCCTTGCATCGAACACAATATAAATTCATATTATTTATCATATGGATATAACTGACTTTTCGGCGACACGAAAACAGGAGCCAGTCAAGCATCACCCAGCGCTATCAAATTCTATCAGAATGATAATAATAGGTCCATCTGGATCAGGCAAAACACAATTATGGCTTAATTTGATAATGAGATGGCTTAAGTGGGATAAATTATATTTAGTAGCTCCATCTGTAGATGATCAATGCTGTTATGAAGTACTTAAAAGATTTTAATGAAAATGCAAAGTTGCTGGATGAAGACAGTGACAGTGATGGAGTCAGTGTTATTGATTTTATCACTGATATTGATGAAGCGCCATCTGTAGATGACCTGGATGGACGTATTAATAATTTAGTAGTATACGATGATGTCATGCTGGATAAACAATCAAATCCAGCTTGGATATTTTGTCGAGGTAGACATAAAAATACAGACATGATTTATGTTACCCAACGTTACACACAAATACCTAAAGTGATCAGAGACTACTGCAATATTTTGGTTGTATTTAACGGAGTTGATAATCATACGCTGCAAAATATTTATTATACCTGGTGTTCAGGGGACATGGATATGAACAAATTTAAAAATTTCTTTGCACATGCGCAAGCTGCCCCATTTGGTTTTATAACAATAAATTTGCATGATCCCAGGTCTCGATATCGTAACAGACTTGATACAATATTTGGATAAAAATCGACAGCAGCAGAGAGGGTGGACTGACAAAAAATGAGTGTGAGACGCGCAAACAAAACACACCTAAAATTTGAAAAAAATATGTCAACGAACGAGTAACAAAAACAAACTAACCCGTCGATTTCGTTATTGTGGCCTGTTTACCGCAACAACGAAATATGTTCGGTCAGCGGATTCAGTTTAGCGTTATTGACCTTATTTTAGCCCTTCGTAGGAACCTTTATTTTTGCTAACGGACCCTCGGAAAAATTTGTAGGGTTCACCCTCTCTGCTGCTACATGAGGTCCATGAAGAAAATGTATGGCAGAGTAATATTAATTACAGAAAGAAATCAGAAGTTTATAAGGACAATCACATAAAGAAACTTAATTAAGTATTTCTAAAGCTTTTCTTATTTTATCATAACTTTGGGATTGGTTTTTCTCAAAAGATACAATAATCATATTAGGAAAATCATTATGGTATTACAAGAAAATTGTTTACTTCTAAGCAAAAAATGTTAGATTAATTTTATAGATTATCTTTTAAAAATTAATTGACAATGTGGATATGCAGAACATAAACTATTTTTTTATTGTACTGCTCTGGAACTTAAAATTTACAGGCATTCTTCATAACTCATTTCTCTAGATGTGCAAAATATCAGGGACAAATGCATGTAGAAAGGTTTTATTTTGAAGTTCTTATCATTCTTACAGCTACATGTATCTATAAATTAGGAAAATTCAAAAGATTAAAATAAGTAAAATAACAAAATTTGGTTAATTCAAAAAAGGATTTGATAAAAAAATAAAACTTTTAATGTAAAAATGTTTATTTGCCATATGATAGAAACATTTTTACTTTGATATAAATATGATAAAGGTTAATGAACACTGATTTAATAGTGAACTATTTGGCAAATGAATGTTTTTCTTGTAAGTGTGCACAAAACTTATAATATGAAAGAGTCACCTCTAAACATCAGTGATGAACACTCAACATGAAACATAATACCTAAGGTCATTGTTTTAAACAGTGTTATTGATGTAGCTATCCATTCTGAGTCACACTGCTATCACAGTGTTATTGATGTAGCTATCCATTCTGAGTCACACTGCTATCACATGTTCAGTAGCCATTATTGCAGAAAGTTGGTTTGGCCAGTCGGAGTAGTTAGTCTCACAACTTCTCAGTCAATCCTATGTAACATATCTCGAACGTAACGTATATATCGCTTATAAGTCAAGTCAAACTGCAAACAACAAATCTCCAGATCTGCCCTAGCATAATGTGCATGCAGATCAGGGTCTGTATTGTTTGCTCTAACAGCACAGACCCAGATCTGCTGGCACATTATAGCTGGACAGACCATGCCATAATATGCTCTGTCTTATGATGCGAACAGACAAAATAATATCCAAACAAAGAATTCACTCATGCAATGATTTTCATTTGTTTACTATAATGAAATAATAAGATTACATGACCAGTGGTGTCATGTGTTTGCTTTGGCATGTTAATCTTCTCATTCTAAACTTTTTGTATGAAAATGTAAACAGTTTGATAAAAATATGAAGTTCCATTATCATTTTAAGGATAGATGGTGTACAGTAAGTTAAAGTGTACAATACATTGCATCTATATATATATATATATATATATATATATATATATATATATATATATATATATATATATATATATATATCATGAAATTCTAATTACTCTGACAGAAATTTCTTACTGAAAATTAACATGGTGTTGCTGCTGTAGTGTAAGTATTGTTCTTCCATGATTAACTGGTTTCATCTCATTATTATTATTTCCAAACATAATTTATTTTATTTCAGAAAACTACCGTATATACTTGTAAGTTGAGGCAACTTGCAAACAACAAAGATCCTGATCTGCCATAGCATAATGCGTCTGCAGATCAGAGTCTATGCTGTTTGTCCTACTTACCACTACTAAGAAACTGCACATATCCATATCTGCCAGCGCATTATGCGACGTCAGATCAGGGTCTGTGCAGTTTGCACTTGGTCTCATCTTATAAGCAAGTATATACGGTACATTATAGAATTTCACCCAGCAACAGCATTTTAAATCCCATCTTCTGTTTAATAATTAATATATAACTAACAAGCTGAATGACTATGTTAAAGTACGTAATGCCCGATTTACAGCTCAATGGTGAATTTTTAAATTATCAGACCCCAAAAAGAGTTGGAGGGTGACAATAAAAAAGTCAGTTCTTGTTGCTAGCAAATTTTTTTCTTAATCTGGACCTGGACTTCACATATTCACTTCTAAAGATATGATGTCCTAACAAACCATGACATAATACTGTTAAAAACTGTGTGGCAGTTAATGGATAAACAATCAAAAACAATTGAGATATTCTATGACCAATGTCCAGTTGCTCAGAGTATGTACCAGTCTAAATCATATATAAACTACAGTATTTGTCAGACATGTCCAAAGATTTTGACCAGCATATGCTCTGAGTAACCAGACATTGGTGATAGGATATACAGTATAAAATTGCCTTTGATTTGTTTACTGATAAATATCAAATTGTCATTGATTTGTTTATTGATGAAAATATCAAATTGTCATTGATTTGTTTATTGATGTAACTGTCAAATAATCTTAAGTAAAATTTAAAGGTCATTATGCCTAGTTTACAGTTTGTTTCTTTGTCAGACAAGCAATAATGGTGTTGCTGATTAAACTTAATTCAAAGGTGACTAGGTCTAGTTTGCTGTTGTTGCCAACTAAGCTGGTTACAGCTGAACTGCTGGAAGGGTATTATTGCTTGCTGTTAGTTTGTTAAACAGAGGTAGACAAGTGCAACTTGGTAATTAAAAAAAAGAAACTTGTGGGGAAATCCATAGCAAATCATAGAAATACACTTATGGTTTACAACTACCATCTGATGAGACCCATGGAGGGGTTGAAATAGTATTGTTTTAATCAACATGGACTACAAACAGAAGATTCCTGTTTCTATGAAGTCTGTCAAAATGTCCAGTTGCATTTGAAGAGAATATCAATAACTCAACCACAGGCTCAAACATCACTCCAATCACTCCTACACCGAGCACTCAAATACTTGGCACATTCCTGTGCCTTGTTCAGTCCCAGAATGAAGTCTGCTCTTGCCAGTTAACTTGAATACAACTAAAATAAAGGTGCCCCAAAGCAAGCTGTGATCTTCTGTATGAGTATGAGTTTATGTAAATGAATGTTTTAGGCAAATGTAATTCAATGTGACTGATGTCATACTGACAGAAAAAGAATTTACAGGAATTAAAGATAATACCATTTCTTTTCTCACTGCCAAGCATTGAAACCATTTCTGATATTTTTAAGTAGTAACAAGATTTTCAAATTAGCCACAGGGAAGAAGTGGTAACAAGATGTCAAAAGATGGTGGCCATACTGGACACCAGATTGACACCATTTTCATTTAAGACCACCTAGAAGTCTTTTTGTGAAACTTTCATGTTGATATAATCATGCTTTCATAAGGAGTAGCAATAACATGATTTTTAACAAGGCTGCAATTGCAACCATATTGGCTGTCTGAGCAGCACCAAGAAGTCTCCTGTTGTAATCAACATGTTGATCTGACTTTCCATTCAGAAGTAGAAATAACAAGCTTTTCAAGATTTGTATTATCGGACATCAGATTGGCACCATTTTCAATTATAACCACTCAGACACCATACAAAGTCTTTTAGTGAAAACACTTTTTATATGACCATCCATTCAGGAGGAGTAACAGTAACAAGATTTTAAAAATGTCTGCTATGGTGTCCATATTGGATGTCTAAGTGGCTTCATGATGTCCATATTGGATGTATAAGTGGCTTCATATTCACAAAGGACCAGCAAGATAACATAAGAAGTCTTCTGGTGAAAACCCCATGTCAATATGACTTTCTGTTCAGAAGGAATATCTATAATAAGATTTTCAAAATGGCTGCCATAGAAGAATAATTGGAAGTCAGATTTGCACCATTTTAATTTAGGACCAACTAGACATCATAAGATGACATTTAGTGAAAACCCATGTTGATATTATCATTCATTCAGGAGCAGTTAAAGTAGTGATGACAAGATTTTCAAGATGGCAGCTGTTGTGACCACACTGGATATCCAAGCAGCATGATTTTCATTTAGGATCAACTAGACCAATGGATAAATGGGTCTGTAAAGTTTCATGGTGACCTTCTAAATTAGCTTAGTAGAAATAGCAATAACAAATTTGAGCCAAAGTATCACAGTAAACACTCGATGGATGATGGACCATAAGCCATCCCATAAGCTATTCCTGTCTGTTATCAGTTGATGGATGATGGACCATAGGCCATCTTATAAACTCTTCTCGTCTGTCATTAATTGACAAATAATGGACCATGGGCCATCCTATACATTCTTCTAGTCTATTATCAGTTGAAGGATGATGGACCATAGACCATCCTATACACTCTTCTTGTCTATTATCAGTTGAAGGATGATGGATTATAGGCCATCCTATGCACTCTTCTGGTCTATTATCAATTGAAGGATGATGGACCATAGACCATCCTATACACTCTTCTTGTCTATTATCAGTTGAAGGATGATGGATTATAGGCCATCCTATGCACTCTTCTGGTCTATTATCAGTTGAAGGATGATGGACCATAGACCATCCTATACACTCTTCTTGCCTATTATCAGTTGAAGGATGATGGACTATAGGCCATCCTATGCACTCTTCTGGTCTATTATCAGTTGAAGGATGATGGACCATAGACCATCCTATACACTCTTCTTGTCTATTATCAGTTGAAGGATGATGGACTATAGGCCATCCTATGCACTCTTCTTGTTTATTATCAGTTGAAGGATGATGGACCATAGGCCATCTTATAAACTCTTCTCGTCTCGTTAATTGACAGATAATGGACCATAGGCCATCCTATACACTCTTCTGGTCTATTATCAGTTGAAGGATGATGGACCATAGACCATCCTATACACTCTTCTTGTCTATTATCAGTTGAAGGATGATGGATCATAGACCATCTTATAAACTCTTCTCATCTGTCATTAATTGACAGATGATGGACCATAGGCCATCCTATATGCTCTTCTGTCTATGATCAGCTGAGCAAAAAACAAGCCCCCCAAAAAATCAGACCTTCTCCTGTTTTAATTGATCGCACACATTTGTAGCTGCAGAATTTTAAATTTACATCATAGCAAAGTCAAAACCCAAAAGTTGTGGATTTTAAAAAAGAAAATAACTGGTGCAATATACATACTTTTCATGAAAAGAATAATACAAGAGTGAAACGAATTTAAAAAACAAAATACTTCACTGTATACCTAAGGTTGAAGAACTCTACTTTTCTACATTATTATGATGCAAATAGACACAGACTAGCAGAATTAATCAGCTCTGAGTATTATCAGGTTTCACTTTTATGTACCTTTCCCGGTGAGAAAAAAATTTACAACATCTTTTGGATCAACCTTTTATGTAGCTTTTGTTACAACAAGATATCTTTGAGTTCAAGATCTGACAGCGACCATGTAGGGGTCATGTTTTGGTGACCTTTGAATTAACCAACGGAAATGCAGGTTTCAAAATCTGCAAGTGAATCTGATCATTTGGCACACATTGATGCTCTTCAGCCATACTGCTCAGTATTCTAAATGTGAAGATGAAAGACTTCATCTAACTGGCTGATAAAATTAGCAATTATGGTAACAACAAAGGCCACCAGAACATGACCTCTAATCAGTCACCGTCAGATCTTTTCCTGGTTAATTTTTCCACAAAAAGTGACCTTGCTTTTGGTATTGATTTCTCAACACTTCTTACCAATATACAACTGAAATGCTTAGAATTAATGGTAATATTTGTATGGTATTTGTGAATTACAGGATGGTAATGGTAATATTAGTATGGTGTCTGTGAATTATAGGATGGTAATGGTAATATTTGTATGGTGTCTATGAATTAGGATGGTAATGGAAATATTAGTATGGTATTTGTGAATTACAGGATGGTAATGGTAATATTAGTATGGTGTTTATGAATTATAGGATGGTAATGATAATATTTGTATCATATTTGTGAATTATAGGGTGGTAATGATAATATTAGTATGGTGTCTGTGAATTACAGGATGGTAATGGCTGTTTTACTGTTGGAAACTGATTTTGTTATCAGTAACAAGTTATTCCAATTGTAATGCTATTTTAACAAATATCAGAAAATTTTATTCCTATGGCAGTATATCACACAGTGTGTCAAGAACCATAAATATGGCATTCTACCAATCAGAAAGTACATTGTATGGGTATACCTTGGTGATAGTAAACATATTTTTCCATGGAAGGTAACGCTGATTTCTGTCATAACCATATTCTTGTCGACTTTCTGCCATTTTTGTTATCCTGATCACTGAATTGTTTGACTGATAGTGACTGAGAACTTTCCACATTCATCAATGGCAAGCTAAGAGACCAAATATTAAACAATCTTTTATCAAAACTTTACACAAACAGACACAAAAGAATACAGGATGATAAAATATGGGAAGAGACAACTTGGAGCTGGGATAGCTCTGGTAGGTTCTAGTTTCAAGCCTCAATCCAACCATGGATTTTTCTCCATGTGTCCGTTTATGACTACTATACACTTTAGCATTTGGAACATGTCATTTATATACACTATAGCATTTGGAACATCTATCATAATATTTATGAACACTACAGCATTTGGAACATCTATCATAATATTTATGAACACAATAGCATTTGGAACATCTATCATAATAAAATTATGTACATTATAGCATTCGGAAAATCTCTCATTAATTATTACTACATTATGAAGTAAGTACACATTCCTTTTTCTCAGATTAAATTAAATAGAGTGATTATTCATACCGATATTCTATGCTACATGAAAGCACAGAAGGAGGCGTAAAGGAGATTAAAATTTGTGAAAATAAAGTTTATTTGTCAACACAAACTATGGAGCATAAATTTGAGGGAAAAACTTGCATTTTTCAACAAATATTCTCACTTTTCTTTTTTGAAACTAAAATTTTGTTAAATTATATGCATACTCACATCAATCATGAAAACAAAGATGTATCCATTTCTCCATCAATAAACCAGAATGTAATCACCAATTAAATTGCTTCCATCTGTAAAACCTTTAGTGGCCTCCAGTTTGTGTTTGCCTGGTCTTTCAGACAACTGTCCCTGAGGTACCTAATACATGTACATGGAAGAAAATTTAGTTTATGGTTGAAAATAAGTCCTAAAATTTGGAACAAAACCATCATGATAGTGTTCTCAGTCATCAGGAATACAATGCAACTGGCAGAAGTGCATACAAACAGTTTCAGATTTCAAAACTTTGAACCGGTCTTCTTTTGCCCATTTCTAAACTCTGTTTCAGCTTATTCATACTTGATGTTCAACAGTATGCATACTTGGATGAAAAGTCATCAGCATGTAATTAGCAGTCTGCTCCTGGACTAAGGCATTTCATTAAACTGTCAATTTTGACACTGAATGGGGCAACTGACAATATGCTACCCTGACATATAACCATCTCCTTGAGGATAGCTTTCAGAAAGAGTGAGACTCACCTAGACTTTTATAATGAATTCCTTCAAAAATCAATGATATAGCAAGGTTGGCATCTCCTTAGACTTAGGTTCAGTAGGTTATTCGTTATGCTTTATTTCCATATGGTTATTCATTATGCTTTATTTCCATATGGTTATTCATTATGCTTTATTTCCATATGGTTTCATAGACTTTCTCAAAGATGAAAAGGACAGCAGCTATATGATCTTTCTGTTTGAAAACTTCAATGATAAATGCTTCAAGTCTGACAAATGGTATATTGAGCTTCTCTGCCTAATGTGAATCTGCAAAATGGAAGTCCCTGTGACAATGCATGAAAGACAATAAAAGACTCTGAGACAAGCAATAAAAGACAATAAATGTCCCAGTGACATGGCATAAAAGACAATAAATGTCCCAGTGACATGGCATAAAAGACAATAAATGTCCCTGTGACATGGCATAAATGACAATAAATGTCCCAATGACATGGCATAAAAGGCAATACATGTCCCTATGACATGGCATAAAAGACTCACTGTGACATGGCACACAAGACAATAAACGTCCCAGTGACATGGCATAAACGACAATAAAAAGAGCACTATTTTCAATAATATCAAACCAGTGGTACCAGTACTATAATGAATTAATAGAAACTAGAGATTATGGGGGGTTTTTTCTTGTTTTTTTTAAATCACTGTTTTCAAAATCTGCTTCTGATGTTCACCACTAGAAGCCAGATTTTACTGGGTTTTTAATAACCTTGGAGAGACAGTCAATGTCACCACAATTACAAGCATAGTTGACGCATCTGTAATTACCTTGATTTGCCACTACAACTGAGACCTCAAATGCAATGCATGCAGTCCACTCTTTTTATACATACTCGATCACATGTACAATACATAATTAATCTACTGAGATTAACCTATCACAATGTACAACCTACAGTCATTAGTACAGAATGTTGACCATGAAATATATATTTATTGCTGACCCAAACAGCACTGGTCAGAAAGGGTATTTTGTCTAGGCTAGAATGAATATTGCATGAAAAAATCTATGTACCAGTAGTCACGAGCTATACACAAATACTTAATGTATGTTACATAGTTTAACTGGACTAGATGGTGCAATGGCATCCTTTCTATGAATGTTAAGGGTGTTCATGCTAGAACTCTACCCAGTTTTACAAAAATTAATATTAGTAACAGCTTGCCATACTGGTTGTGAAATAAGTATCATTTGTAGGTTTTATCACCCTGTTGCTATAGAAGCCACACTGTTGTTAAGGAAGTTCCCTCAGATACAACTTTGATAAAGTGTCTTACGAAACATACACGCTAAGTTCAATTACAATACAGTGAAACCTGTCTTGAAAGACCACTGCTGTGTGAGACCACCTGTCTTGCAAGACCATATTCTCAACACACAAATTTAATGATTATATAGCATTCTGACCTGTTATGAGAGACCACCTGTCTTGAGAGACCATAATTTTATGGCAGAAAGGGTGGTCTTTCAAGACAGGTTCTACTGTATAGACAAGATATTCTGAGGAAGAAGTTTAAAAAATATACATATATGCTCAGGGGACCATATTGGACACAACTTTTTGATAAGCATGTCCTAAGTAACCACTCCTACAAAGTTTGATTGTGTCACGGAATAAGGCAAGACAATAACTTGGTGATGCATTAGAATAATTATATTTAACTGATTTTGTTGACACAGACAGCATTACCTAGAGTAGTTTTATTTTTTTTACCTTGACTAATAGTAACAGAGTAATAGGTGCATCTTTTTTCATACGTCGTTCACAGCTGGATACCCATATTTCATGACATGTATAGGTGATCTACCCTTGAGCCCTGCACATTTTTTTACAACATTTATAGGATGCATGTGCTATGTACAGGCACAGTGATCCCAAGAACTTGTTAAGTAGTATCTAATTTACAGTTTACTACAGCCATAGGGGTAAGTACTAGTTTACTTTACAAAGTTCTATTTGTAACTGTATCCATACTTTAAATGTCTTGTATGGGTGTACCATTTTATCTTTTATTTAGATTTTTGGAATTCTGATAAATTGTACCATGTCTGGATATCAAAAATAGTCAGTTTGCTGTAGTTTACAGTTAAGATACTTATATCGAAGTAGAAAGTTAAAGGTCGTATGTATTTAAATGGCTTTTTGCAATAATTATGTGTATTTTTTAATATGTTGTGTATGATTCATTGGATTTATATTTTTATATTATTATTGATGTTTATTCAATATAATATACTTTATTTGTAGTTAGTAGTGTGGCAGCATAGCTGGCAGTTTCATAGAATAGCTGGAAGTGTGGCAGCATAGCTGGCAGTTTCAAAGCATAGCTGGTAGTGTGGAAGCATAGCTGGCAGTTTTGTAGCATAGCTGGTAGTGTGGCAGCATAGCTGGCAGTTTCATAGCATAGCTGGTAGTGTGGCAGCATAGCTGGCAGTTTTGTAGCATAGCTGGTAGAATGGCAGCATAACTGGTAGTTTTGTAGCATAGCTGGTAGTGTGGTAGCATAGGTGGCAGTATAGCTAGCAAAAATGGCAACATGAATGGCAGTATAGTATCATAGCTGGCAGCAGAGCAACATAGTAGGCAACAGGGCAAGTTTACTGGAAACAAAGTAACATAGTTGGCAATAGGGCAGTATGGTTATCAACAGAGCAACACAGTGGCATCACCAAAAAGGGGATGGAGGTCAATAGTTCAAAGGATGACTGGATTTAGATCTTGAACTGGGGATTAGGATTGTTTACAGTTGATATGGTTACATGACAAACACACATCTTAATAATACCATGTTCACGGTATGGTCAATGACAATTTCGTTAATTGTGCATAAAGATTGATATCATATCATTTTGTCTTTTTTTTTTTCAGTCATGATAGTGTAGTCTCACCTTGAGTTAATGTCTTGGTGTGTAAGGCAATGTTTATTTATTGTCGCCTTTAATTATTTCATTGTTGCATTAATATTTATGATGAGTTCTGAAACTCATACTTCATTATCATAACTTCTTTTCATTCACATACATTGCGCTTGGTGTTTTCACTTAATGCATATCCATTCAGTTTCCCTATCTTGTTAAAGATTCAGATTTGCTCCAGTATTATAGAGGAATTTTAAATAGGTTAATTTCCTGTTGATTTCTAAGGAAGCAACACTATTGCTAGGGGAGTCATCTGAAACACAATTTTGATGAAACATGTCCTAAAATATATTCCTATCAAATTTGATCAAAATTAGCCCTGTTGTTCTGTAGATAAAGTTAAAAATAGGTTATCCATATGTTTGCAATGGAAGCCACATCAATGCTAGGAAAGCCACACAAGACATAATTTTGATACAGCATGTCCTAAAAAAAACATTCCTACCATGTTTAATCAAAACTGGCTGAGCAGATTTGGATAAGAAGTCTAAAATACCGGTAGGCATTTTTGTTGATATAGAAACCACATTATTCACATCGCAGCCACCCCATCTACAATTTTATTAGAGCATGTCCTGAGAAACACTCCTATCAAGTTTGATCGAAGTTAGCTCAGGCATTATAGAGTCGAAAATAGGTAAATTTCCGTAGTTGCTTTGTAAGCAACACTACTGCTAGGAAAGCCACCTCAAATACAATTTTGATAAAGCAAACCATAAAAACCATCCTAACAAGTTTGATCAAATTTAGCTCCACTGTTCTGGAGAAAAAGATTTTAAAAAGTTATGCAAATATTTGCAATGGAAGCTGCATCAATGATAGTGAAACCAAACTTGACACAATTTTGAAACATGTTTTAAAATACATTCCTACCATGTTTGATCAAACTTGGCTGAACCATCCTGGATAAGAAGTCAAATATTGGCAGTGTGGTTGATATGGAAACCACACTGTTCCCAGCAGAGCCACTTAGAGTACAAGTTGGTGAAACACGTCATGAGTAATATTCCAACAATAATTGCCTGAAATTGGCCCAATGTGCTTTTTTCATAGAAAATGTTGCAAATAGCAATGTGAATTAATAGCAGACAACAGACAATTCAGGCCAAATAAAGAGCCAAATCAAAAGCATACATGGCCTTGGGTGAAATGAAGTAAAAATAACTGAGATAAAAGTTATCCCAAGATGCACTTTTTATTTCTGCCATTCTCCTTTCCCCAAATCCCCACTCCAGTCACAGGGCTGCATTCAGGATCTGAAACATCTGACCAAACAGGATCATTCCTCTTCAATCAGTGCAGATGGAATTCAGGTACAAAGAACAGTCTATATCACCTATAACAATGTGACCTTTACCCCCAACAACCCCTCTTTCCACATCCAACCCAGCCCCTTTTCCAAAGGTATCAGCCAGGATCAGAAATCTCTGTCATTTACTCATCTATTTACCTACAAATATGTGTCCCCATTACTTCCTTCCCCAGGGACTGCTTCCAAAATATGAAAAAATTTTCACATGAACTCATCCTCCTGAAACATAATACTAAATAGTCTCCCCTTTATGCAGAGCAGATGGTTGTTGTTGTTGTTGTTGTTGTGGTGCTTAACACCATTTTTCAGCACACGATAGGCTATACATGGCGGCCAGTATTAATGGTGGAGGAAGAAACCGGGAAATCCCCGGAAAGAACCACCAACCCACGAGAAGCTACTGGCAACCTTTCTCACATATCCACATTCGCCGAATCCTAGACTCGAACCCACACAGACAGAGATGAGATGGCAGTGATCCGTAACGGAGAGCGTTTTAGACCACTCGGCCACTCAGGGCCCCCAGAGCAGATGGAGTTCAGGTATCAAGGAAACCCAAGTGACAGATGGACAGACAGGTGAATGGACAAGCAGATGTACATGATCTGCCACAACATAAAGGGATATGTAATTATTTTTAAAAAAAGGGTAAAGATGGCCCAAGATCATACATTTCCATTCAATTAGCCTTAAAGTCACATGTAATTGCCCAGGTAATTTCATTATATGACCTGAATGCCAGGACAATTCCCAAAGATAATTGGCCAGGTAATTTGGTTAAATGATCCCAATGCCAGGGGTGATTCCAGCATGTGATTGCCCAGGTAATTCGGTTCAATCATCCCGATGCCAATATGATTACCATATGTAATTACCCAAGTAATTTGGTTAAAATGATCCTAATGCCAAGATGATTCTCACATGTAAATGCCCAGGTAATTTGGTTAAATTATCCCAGTGCCAAGATGATTCCCACATGTAATTGCCCAGGTAATTTGGTTAAATTACCCCAATGCCAAGCTGATTTCCACATGTAACTGCCCAGGTAATTTGGTTAAATGACCCCAATGCCAGGATGATTCCCACATGTAATTGTCCAGGTAATTGGTTAAATGACCCCAATGCCAGGATGGCTCCCACTGTTTGTTAAAATTGATTGTGTACTTGCAGCAAAGTTATTTAATGGTTTTTCTGTTGGTAGCAAAGTAGCCATATTGGGTGATACATCAACAGCCTTTGAATTAAATCACCAAAAGAATAGAATGACATCAGATTTGGTCTTATTTTGTTAGGCAGTGCTTGGAAAGTTTCTGTTTACAATTCCAATATTTACTTAATGTTGGCCACATTTTACAACAGGCTGGTGTCATTTGTGCAAACTTTAAAGTTCCCAATGTTATTCTTTCCTGCTTGATCAATTTAGTAAAAATTGGTTAGGAAGCTTTTTAAAAAACACAGCTGAACCTGTCAGTTACAGTCGTCCACATGAAAAGGGAAAGCTCCATGGTCTTTGTATACAGGTGACCTCTGTACACAGGTTCACATTTTAAAATTGTTTTTGAAAATAATTCTCATTATTATTATATCAACATTGTTTTATGTGCATTAATCAACAAAATCATAAAATATATGTTTATGTTGTTCTTTGGCAAATATGTTTTACGAAAGATTTCTGTATCCTGCTCACTTTAATCCTTCCTATAAATTAAATCATCACCAACTTAAAATAATCACAGATGTTAGTTTTCTTGTGCACCATGACAAAATAATTTAACTAATGATTCCCGGCTTGACTGTAAAACAAATGACTGACTCTTGTGTAAGTATCACTTGGAAACAGCTGTTCACACTATAAAAATAATATCTTTATAAGACAATTCCTCAATGCACCAAGATCAAAAGACAGTCAACTTATATGAGAAGACTGATGAGTACAAAATCAAGAGAGGCTATACATGGCAATTCTTTTTGACCCATGAACAGAAACTTCACCTGTCTTTACAGACAAGTCTTAAATACTGAATGATGCCTGACCCTAATGAAAAAGGATGTGACTCATATCTCTTCTCAAAAACAAACCTTTTTCTTCAGAGATAGTTTTAATTCACAAGCAAATAGAAGAAGATATCAAACTGTACCTGTCACATTCATACAAATGGTAAATTCATAGGCAAATAGATGATGATTCAGAAGTATCCCTGTCTCATGGGCATAAGAAAACAACTTCCATTTCTGCTGTATTACATGACTACTTTTCCCACCATCTTGCAATGAAATTGCTTCAATCCTCAAATGCCTCCTTTCAAATTTGACAAACTGTCACCTTTAACTTACTCTGTCAATGTGACTGGAGTTAGAAGTTGAAGCAACAGCACAACGGTTTGCACATTGATTCACATGATATTCCTTGATCTAAATAATGCCTTCCTCAAAAAAGATAAATTTAGTTTGCATAGAATATTAGGTCACTGTGGATGTGTGCTAGAGACCACTTAATGTATCAAGAAACGATTGTTTGTTTAGGAAACACCTGGCTGCTGACCACTGAATGCAGCTGACCATTACATACAGTACATTTATACAGGAAACTTACCAGGGGGAAATTAGAAGGGTCATCATGAATAGGTGACCACTGAGTAAAGGTATACATTGAGACAGGTTTGGCTATAGTTGCAAAGTTCTCAGTTCTTTTGTTTTGTGTAAAGGAATTGAATTATGAATATTGTTTTAAAAATTTAATAACAGTTTATTAATTTGCTTATATGTCAACACATATCATCATAATATGCCCTAAAAAATATAGCAATGTAATACAGCAATGTAATATCGCAATGTATAAGATGATTCATACGAGTTTCATCAACTAATTTCACATTTTTTATATAAAACAATCACGTATAATATCATGTGATATTGATTATCATATCATTTGAATACATATATATATATATATATATATATATATATATATATATATATATATATACACACACACACACAAAGTTTGTTCAGAGACAAAGAATGAATTTGATATGGCATAGGGATACATCAAGGCTACTAAGTACAGACATGTTCATAAGCTACAGCAAATGAACTCCAAATAAAACACAAAATGCAGTTGTGTATTTATTCCATACCCACTCTTTAATTTTTTTGCAAAAAATATTATTAGCTTTACAGTATGAATGAAATTCAAACTGATTCTGTCAAAAAGTACTGATGCACGGACATTAGAAAATAAAAAACAAAGTAGTTTGAATCTATGTGTGTGTGATCTAGAAATAAAGACAGGGCATCTGTATCTAAATCAACCGTGTAAGAATAAATGGATATGAAATAAAATAATTAAGCTTATCGCAGCTGGGTCATCACCAAGTGAACTTTCTCAAGTACAACCATTCTCTATCAACATCAGTGGAACAGGGTGCAATATTTTTTCTCCTGAGAGATATTAAAAAACCAACTATTTTGACATCTATGTAGAAAAGCCTACTATCTTTGCAGGTTATTAAGGCTCTCTCCTTTAAAACTGGATAAATATCTGAACATTTTATTATATACATTTAAAGTCCAGAAATTGGTTATGGCAAATACTGTGCCAACTGTACTGCCCTTGACATGGCCATCGCTGTATTGCCTGTACTACCCATGACAATTTGGCCATACTGTATTGACTGTATTACATATGACATGGCTATGGCTGTATTGCCTGTACTACCCATGACAATTTGGCCATACTGTATTGACTGTATTACATATGACATGGCCATGGCTGTATTGACTGGACTACCCATGACAATTTGGCCATACTGTATTGACTGTATTACATATGACATGGCTATGGCTGTATTGCCTGTACTACCCATGACAATTTGGCCATACTGTATTGACTGTATTACATATGACAATGTGGCCATGGATGTATAGACTGCACTACCCGTGACAATACAGCCATTGCCACAACCGACTGTACTACCATTGACAATACCGTCATTGCCACAACCGACTGTACTACCCATGACAATACAGTCATTGCCACAACCAACTATACTACCCATGACAATACAGCTATTGCCATAGCAACTATACTACCCATGACAATACAGCCACTGCCACAACCAACTGTACTACCCATGACAATACAGCCATTGCTGTACTGATGTACTGCCCATGACAATATGGCTATGGTTGTACTAACTGTGCTACCCATGAAAAAAATGAATCTGGAAGTACTGACAGTACTAGCCATGACAACATGACCATGGCTGTACTGACTGTACTACCCATGACAATATGACCATGGTTGTACTTACTTTACTACTCATGACAATATGAAAACAACTATACTGACTGTAATACCCATGACAATACTACTCTGGCTGTACTGACTGTAATACCCATGACAACATGACTGTAACTGTACTGACTGTAATACCCATGACAACATGACCATAACTGTACTGACTGTAATACACATGACAATACTACTCTGGCTGTTCTGACTGTAATACCCATGACAACATGACCATAACTGTACTGACTGTAATACCCATGACAATACTACTCTGGCTGTACTGACTGTAATACCCTTGACAACATGACCATAATTGTACTGACTGTAATACCCTTGACAACATGACCATAACTGTGCTGACTATAATACCCTAGACAATACTACTCTGGCTGTACTGACTGTAATACCCATGACAATATGACCATAATTGTACTGACTGTAATACCCATGACAATATGACCATGGCTATACTGACTGTACTACCCATGACAATACTGCTCTGGCTGTACTGACTGTAATACCCATGACAATATGACCATGGCTATACTGACTGTACTACCCATGACAATATAACCATGGCTGTACTGACTGTAATACCCATGACAGTATGGCTGTGGTTGTACTGACTATAATACCCATAAAACTTTGCACAGAAAACATCCTAACATTATTCAAGTCACACCTCTTAACACACTTCAATGGATTATCAAGTCTTGTCTCTTAACACAACCAAACATATAAGTTTGTTATCATGTGATGAAATTTTTTTTTTTTGTATTCATTACATTGGAAATTAATGGAAAGAGATATTACTGATTTTGAGGTTTCAAAAGGCTCTCAAAGAAAGAAATAATTTTAACTGTATTTTATATCTTGTATGCTTCAATTAAAATGAGCACCCACAAGTGATATTTGTGCCCTGTATGTACATTACAGAATGTCTACCATATTTAAAGTATTTGTTGGGACACCATATTTGTTGGGACACCATAAATTAATTTTTAAAGTAATTTCTTTGGTGCATTGTATGTTCTGGGACACATCATTTTCTCGAGTCATAAGTTGTGGGAGACCTTTTAGATTATTTGAAAATTACATGTTGGAAAATGCACTTCAACTGAAATATTATTTAAAAAATATAAAACTGTACTTGAGATAAAACTCTTTAATCCACTGCATCATCATCTCGTCATCAAAACCCTTCTCCTGCACGCATATGATCCATTCTTTCAGTGCATGAGTATTTTTTTTTAGCTTTCTCATGCTGTGAAAAATTATCATTAGAGGCAACACATCTCCTGAAGCAGAAACTGCAAGGATTAAAGTCAGATTTTTAAAAAACTGCACCAGTCTTGCTAATTCTCACACTTTTAACCCCCATCTTATCATCAGTCCATCAACAATGAGATCAAAGTACACTAGAATTTCGTCCATGTTAATGATAATTTAGTTAGTGAAATCATCTTCTCTTCTGGACTTCATGAATTCATCAAATGATTTTATTTTCTCCACATCTTCTGGGTGGCGCTGGGTCATCGATGTCCATGCACAAAACACTATATTGTGTAACATTAAAAATTGTTCCAATTTATTTTCAAAATTCCCATGAATAATGGTGAAAAGAAACCAAAGCTAGCTTCCAAATCTAGGCTGACATAGTATAATGAATAAAAAAAAGTTTTAAACAAATTTAAAAATCAGCAGACTTAAAAGAATCCAAAGTCGACATTCGAGGTCGGCTTGCTTTGTAATAAAATAACCTTTGTATTGATATCCTTTTCTTTAAAAAAACTTGCTTAGAAGTATTCAAAGTCGACTTCCAAGGTCGACATGCTTTGTAATAAAAATAACCTTTGTCTTTGATGACCTGTCGGTAAGTTCAAACATTGAGTTTACTGCTTGCTGCCAGTTGTGTTTATTCACCACCTGGGCTTCTATTTGCTTGGCATCTATAGTTATAATTAATTAAAACAGGCACTGATGTCTGCAGGTAAACAGTATACACAGCAATAACTTGATTTAATAATACTTTTTTTGTAACCCATGCAAGGAAAAAGATTGCCACCTGCACTCAAGTGAATGTATTTTCAAATAATTATATATATTTGCAAGATACTGTCATCTAGTTGACCTGGATATAATTCAATCTTGGTTATTTTGCACCTATCACCACATCATGCATGAATGGCAGTTGTCTTCAAGCAATTATTTCCCTCTCAGTGCAAATTTTGTTGGATCCAATTTTCAGTCAGATAACATATACAAACCTTTGAATACAACCAAACACAATTTGTTTCTCAATGTTCATGTCAATAAACAATGTGCCGTGTGTTATTGGACATAAGTGATACACGCTACAGTTTGGATGCCTACACTACATACATATATGGAGTTCGTGGATATATTTTGTTTTTTAATGCTCATGATGAAAAAAAAAAGGAATAAATTGTAACAATATAAGGTTAGTTTCTTTCATTATCAAATAAGCGTTTTGTTAATCTATTTTACTGCAACATGGTGGTGGGGGGGCACAAATTCAACACAAATTTATTTCATTTCCTAAGTCTTGGGACATATGACCGAAGTGAAAAAAAACTTTCACCATAAGTTCTTGGACAGTAAAAAAAATAATTATTTTATCATGTCCCAATATATACTGTAAATATGGTACATCACATTACAGATCTGAATTCAACATTAAAATCTGCTACTTCCATTAACTCCTCATCTAAACTGGAATCAAGTATACGATCTTGTGATGATGAAGCTGTCATTGGTACTGCAGATGTTTTCATTGGTACTGTAGATGTCAGTGGAGCTGTTGTAATTATTTCTCATACCACTTACTCGAGCATTTTTATCTCAGTCAAGTCTGACTTTGAAAATCCCTCTGGCACAGGAATGTCAAACACAACTGGAGGATTGGTGGGTCTGTATTTTACAGTACATGTAGAAGCATTGATAAAATTTGTATAACCATCAGTTGTCATCCCATAACCTGGTAAAATAAGTGGAAAAGGAGGTAAGACCCACATTAATGGGGAGTATAATAACATTAACAAGACACAAACTGGATTTTGCCAAAAAGAAATTTTGAAATTAAATTTACACTTAAAGAGTAATCATGAAGGTTTCTGCAAGAAAAACTATATTTAAAAAGTATGACCATCTCAAAAGATAACATATTAACTGCTGCTGATATGAATTCTGAAGTAAAGTATAATTAGATCAAAAACATCCACTATCAGCAAGATTATAGTGCATGGAATTTGCTACTGATTATGAAATGAATAGTAACCATGTGGAAATTGAATGACTAATAATACACCTCCATTCAGTATAGTGATCGACAGAGTGACAAAAGAAAATAAATGAAAATAATTGTTAAAAAGAATTAAAAACACACCGTATATTCAAAAGCAGAAGCACCGTATAAGCTTGGCATATTTTCTAACTTTTACATTAAAATATACTAGATATTATAAGGAGTTTTCTGGTGAAAACACCAAGTCAAAATACTTTCTGTTCAGAAGAAGCAAAAACAAGACTTTCTCTATGGCCATACTGAACGTCAGCTGAGTACTGTTTTCTTTTATGACCAAGTTAACATCATCAGAAGTCTTTTGATGAAAAAAAAAACCCTCAGCATGACCATCAATCTAAAATTTGGAATCACAAGGCTTTTAAGATGACTGCCCTGGTGGCCATTTTATATTACAGATTGGAATCATTTTCCTTTAGGTCTATCCAGATAATGTATGAAAAAGTCTTTCATTGAAATTTCCAACAATATAAACTAACATCGACTGTCAGGTAAGAAATTTCCAACGATATAAATTCACATGGCCTGTAAAGTGAAAAGTTTCCAACAATATAAATTAACATCGACTCGAAGGTGAGAAGTATCCAACAATATAAATTAACATGGACTGTTTGCTGAAAAGTTTCCAACAATATAAATTGGCATGGACTGTCATGTGATAAGATCCAAAATTATAATTCAACACCAGACTAATAATACTTTGATATTTCTCAAAAACGATGATCAAAACAAAATGCAAAACACTGCTTCTATCATATAAACATATGAGTCTGCTTTAACTTTCTTTTTCTTTTCTTCTATTTTGAAATGAATAAATTTTAATGCATCTATACCATACCTGCCCACCTAATAATGACAGGGTAAGACAGGTTCTAACGGTTCAGTGCAATAAATGACTTCTCCACCCAGCATATGTAGCTCCACCCCATATGGGAGATAACCCTTTCTAGTGCTACCTTAGACAAACAAGTGTAAAATATGGTATCTTCATTACCACATAGAGCACAATTGGCAGATCTTCCTCTAAATTTTTATCCCAATTCTTTTCGAGTTAGAGATTTATCTTTGAAAAGCAGACAACATGAGTTCAAGTATTTCAGCAATGGATATATTCACAATGTAAACATGTTTTAGAGCAAAAAGATCATATTAACATCTGCAAAATGCATCTGAAACATGAAAAGAACCTCATATGATCCATGTGGACATAAAGCCGACAGGTATATCACTTACACACTGAACTTGTCACGCTGGCAAGCTATATTTTATTTTTATACCAAACTTTGACAGATGCTCTTTTAATAGCATTGAGACTTCCAATGATTATATAACATTATGTTAAATCAATAAAAATATTGGTGAGTACCAGTATTTGAAAATAAATATGTGTCATACACATAACTGGACATTCAAATATAATGTTTCTATGGGCAACAGGCAAGGGTATCAGTGAAGGAACAAGTAGATAAGTGTATAATTCAGGGGAGGGGTTGGTGTTGAAACAAAATGATATCTGTAGTGATCTTTTCATTGTCATTTCATGGATAGACCAGTCAAAACAGCATTTTCAAAGTATTTATGAAATTTTATGTTTTTTTTTTTTTGTTTTTGGCATATGTGGTGGACTCTGTTCTCATGTTGTGGGGTATATCCTAGCTCTGCAAGAATGGAAGCTTGCAGATTTTACTGATATTCCAGAACATTTACCCTGCACCTCACTTCCAGAACAGTGATATGTACCTACAGAAGCAAAAATAGGACCAGTTGCTGTGCCATATATGACATATATCATTCCAAAGCCAGAAATAAAACACCATGTGCAATACACTCACAGACAGTTCTGAATTAGACAAATGACTTTCAATTTGTACATCATTATGGTTGGGGAACATTTGCTTTATCTTCTAAAAATAAAGATAATTAAATATATTTGTGTTGTTTGTTATTTTTTTAATTTTGCTGATTTCTGTTTTATTTTTCATACATTTTTCTTCCACTTAATATCATAAGAATATGATTAGACTGTAATATGTTCAGGCAGCATTATTACTCCAGGCAGGGAATGCTGATAAATGTTCAGGCAGCATTATTACTCCAGGCAGGCAATGCTGATAAATGTTCAGGCAGCATTATTACTCCAGGCAGGCAATGCTGATAAATGTTTAGATAGATGGAGCCATAGCTTATCCATATGTGTTCTGTTCAGTTCCACACAGTATCACAAATTTTATTTGTTTTAAATGCTTTGTGTGAGATGAATTAGGTACATATTGCTCCATTTCATGATGCATGCCTGAAAATTTATTGAGTTGCAGATAGAATAAAATTTGCGATTCTTTGTGTAACAAACTATTAGCAAAGGGGTCATGTTTGACAAAGAAATATTGCTAAAAAAGCATATTTATAAACTGCATGTAAATTTAGCAAGTACTTATCTTTGTACAAATGTATTTATTTGAGTTGATTCCCTATGGGTTTAACTGTTCATGAGGCCTTCTGCCAGGTTTAATCCATCTCAGGCATTTCTGTAAGTTTGTTTTTGGCTTTGAAAAAGGCACAAACTTTCCACCATTTATGATTCAGGATATTGCTATTACGCAAACATAATTACCATTTTTAAATCCGACTGCCACATACAAACTTTACACTGATGAGTAGTTTACATTCTAAGGGCCTCAAGGTAGATTTGTTCTTCAGCTAATTGTGTCACCCTCTTTAAATAATAATAATAATATTATTATTTTAATTATTATTATTATTATTATTATTATTATTATTATTATTATTACCCCTTTAAATAATAATAATAATATTATTATTATTATTATTATTAACACAATGCAAAAGAAAGTGATCAATAAGTTTGTTTACTTTGCCAACTGACAGACCATTGTTTGTCTAAGGAAATGGCAGACAGTATAACCATGTGTGGGAATCTGAATTTGATTGGCCAATGACAGTTGTCAATCAGGGCTTGCAGACAGGTTAATTGTATGTTTGACAAAATGCAGCAACATGTGTTAAAGTAATTAGAATAGACCAATTAGAAACTCATTATTGGAGTAAATATGTTTCTTTAATGCATTAGAACATCCACTACCTTGTACAACCAACCCTTTCAAACTAAAAAAATGTTATTAACCATATCATTTGGCTAGTTTTAGCTACAAACAAGCTAAAATGTTATCTGCTTGCAAAGGCAGAAGTCAGAATAGAATGTTTTGACCCTGAACATTGAGACTGGCATCAAATCACATCAAACCATCCAACACATCTGCATTCTCTTTCAGCAATATAACTGAATTAAGGGCTTAGGTTGGTTTGCCAATGTTATGATTGGCTTCATAGTATTACAGAAATATTTTACTTCAAAATTTGGTTTCTTCTTCTTTTGCATTTTACCCAATCATAAAATGTTAGAAGATAAGGTTAGAAGTGATGGGAGTTACAGCCTCTTAAAGAGAATTGGCCTTATTTTGGTCTCCTAGTGCATGCAAAGGAAAGCATCTTTAAGACTCATGTGAGACACAGGCTAGGGTTAGCATGGATCATTTAATGGATGTGGTCTACTTATGTCATTATCAATATACTGAGTGATATGGAATGGTAGCCTGTTGCACACTGAGTGATCTGCAATCATGGTAGCCTGTTACTGAGTGGTCTGGGATGGTAGCCTGTTGCATACTGAGTGATTGGAATGAAGCCAGTTGCATACTGAGTGATCTGGAGTATATCCAGTTGCATAATGAGTGATCAGGAATGGTAGCCTGGTGCATACTGAGTGATTGGAATGAAGCCAGTTGCATACTGAGTAATCTGAGCATATCCAGTTGCATAATGAGTGATCAGGAATGGTAACCTGTTGCATACTGAGTTATCTGGAATGGTAGCCTGTTGCATGCTGAGTGATCTAGAATGGTAGCCTGTTGCACTGCTGACATAGATCTCACAAGGTAAAATTTAGTCTCTTGTGATAAAATGTCTCACAGACAAAAAGATGAAAGCTGAAAAATCTCATCTCAAACCCCCATCATAAAGTCTGAATGATGTTGTCTGGACAATGTTGCATTGAATACTATGCTGGTGACATTGATTTCATGAGCCAATATGCATACAAAATTCAGCTAGTCTTACATACTTCCAGGCAAAACTGATAACCCAATGATTCTAAAATGATCATCTCCGTAGAAATAACATCCATTATTTCTATGAGTGGTAGGATGAAACAAGAATCTCCTAATCACTTCACCCCTGTACAATTCAAGTACTACTTCCATACCCTGATTGAGAGACACTATTGGGAAGAAGGGTCCACACAAGATGGTGGTTTCAATACAAAGAACTGACTTCCCAAGAGCAGGGGCCATGTTCTTAACAATAAAAGCAAGGGCTGTTGTGAGAGAAACTCAATCAATGTGGTGCTGCAGATAGTTCAGGTCTACCAATAAGACATGAACTTTGCTTATCATGAGTAGAGTGACAATAAAGCAGGTAATGTACAAAAGGCAAGTCAGGGAAGCTCTAGACAGTGGTTCGAAGGGTGCCTTTCTCAACCACATCAATACGCTCATTAGGTTCCCTTTCAGAAAAAGCATCAAGTCCTTCACTTATAAGATGCTGAATTGTCTGCAAGATTGGGAATGTCTTTGTTCGGGTCAATGTCCTCCCTTTCCATGATGATGAAATGTGTCTGAAATTGTGGAAAAGTTGCCCTTGATTGTGATCAGAACTTATAATAAAAAACCCACAGAAGTGGTAACACTGCCTTTAGAGAGAAATGGTTCTCTTCCTACACCACTGGAAGAATATTTCTTTTCATCTCATAGGTTTTCTAAATGGAGTGCCTTCTTTCAAAGTAATTCTTTCCAGCACTTCTAAAAAGAAATGTTTTTATCTGAGACATGCACAGTCAGCATTTCTGAGTTTGGATGGAAAAATGTCTGGTTGTTTCAGTAGGCATGCAGAAGATAGGATTTTCCTTTGAATCTCTGCTGTTAGATTCCACAGATCACTGATCCATGATCCCATTTGTGGGGGTGGGGGATAAGTTTTTGAAAAATTAGTGAATGCCTACTGTTCAGATGCAGAGAGGTTTCTGGTTTGATCAACAAAAAGTTTAAGTAGCTAGTCCTTGTTGCCAACTCAAAATGTTACAAGCTTAGAAGAATCAAATCAGGAGGATCATTAAATGTTCTGGAGGACCAGGAACTATTTAAGGCTGCTGGTCCTTCAAGCCTGAGAAAAATTTTAGAAAAGAGGAAACAATGCTACCATTAAATCAGCACTTGTTTTCTGTAAGACTCTGAGAATCAGAGGAGTTGGGAGAAAGGCATATGCATCAAGACTGTTCAAGTTCAGGAGGAGAGCATCAACTGTCCAGGCTTTTGAACATGGGACTGGTGAGATGATGGTTTGGAGCTTGGCAGTCCACCTCATTGTAAAGAAGTCTATTTCAGGTTCACCCTAGCAGGTTAATAATAATGGCGATGGTATGGTGAATGAACCATTCCATGTGGATCAGGTGATTCCTTAAGTACAGTGATCTCAATACTAAGCTTGTCTGAGATGTGGCAAACATGAATATGGATTGTTGATGAAGACACCACTCGAGAAAATCCCAAATAAGAAGGCAGAGATTTGGGAACTCGGTTCCCCGTGCCTTCAGATCTAATTAACAAACAACTGAGTTACTGGAAAGAATGAGAACACTCTAGATAACATTTGCTGCAATCAGAATGAATTGTCCTTCATTTCCTGATGGCTGATGGGCATGGAGTACCTCTAAAGTGGCCAACCCTTGCTAACTTCTTGAAAGGAGCAGTGAAGAATGGCATCAAAGTCAGCAATGCTAATGTCGATGCAAATCATGATCTCCTGCTGTTAATCCTGCAGACAAGACAGATCTCTGATTATTATTCTCATAAGAACCAAAAACCAAATGCCCTGAACTGGTACATGGCATTCCCAAATACATACCTCAGCAATTTCTGGGAAAACCGTTCAAAGGAAATAAGGAGGTATGCATCTAGTTGGACTGCAATCCCACACGCCCCGAAAAGGGTTGAGAAACAATCTCTGCCTAAAATATGTTGTCTTCAGTGCTCAAAGGAAAATGTTTTAGATACAGGCCCTGGGCTGGTGACTAAAATAAAAATCACAAGCCCTGACTGAAATTCCACAAGCCCACACTCCAATTTTAAAAATGTCCAAAATTTCCCTATTATTTGTTACACAATGTTGCAATGGTTACAATTCAAATATAAATTCAATAGGGTTCAATAGGGGGCTTGAAGTTAATGCAAGAGTTATTAGTGTTCATCACTAAACTCATCAGAGACTAGAAGGTCCTGGTGTTCAAACTTCTCTGCTGGATTCTCTGCATGAATCCTGGTCAGAATCAAGTCGATACATGTAGGTATGTTTGCAGTAAGTGCAAAGAATCAATTCCCCTACCCCTTAGTTTGTTTTTGCTGGTGTGCTTCACGAAGTAAAACTCTGTCAACCAGGAGTTCTGAAACCTATTTTAACTGGGCTTTGCTGATACCTAATTGCTTCCCAAATTTGCTTCAAAAATGAATTACACTTGAACACTGTTCTGAGAAATTAAATGATCATGCTTTACATTCTATATATGCAATAAAATCCGACTTAAATGAAATGTTCCTGCCATCCAAAATCTTGTCAAAAATACATATGGCTTAAACATTCTCATTCATAGTAATGATATGTAATAACTTTTGTTCTCCTATATGTATCTAGCATCTCTTTAATTTACCTATACTGGGATGTTCCATATCCCAATCGTACCAATACAAATTAGTACAACAGACTCACACACTGCAGTCTTCAATAAAATCTCACTAGCTTATTGTCAGCCATTTAAGTAATATGTGAAATGGTGGTTTATACCTGACCCAATATGATTAAAACCTACACAGGACAGTGGAGATCTGATTTTAATCAGACTGATATCTGACCTGTTTGCCTCTTAGTTGCTGCTATTTAAACTGCACAAAAGGATAGTGTTACATCAGTTCCAATGATGACTGTTTGCTGTTTATACAAGTAAGGGCATATATTGAAAGTGGGTTTTTAAATCTATTTTTGAAGATAACTGAAAATTGTGTTTTCTCAAAACACGACTGTGTCAGAGGATTTAGGAATACAAAATCATGTCTTTAGCATGACATGCCATTACAATTTGATTAAAATCAAATCTCTACTTCACGTAAGACAGTGGCGATCTGATTTTAATCAGGCTGTGCCATGTTATGGCAGGTATGTCACAATCTTGAAAATGCATTTCCATATTTCATCAGTGTGATCAAAGTTTTCTCTGGCAAATTTGATTACATGTATTTTATTTTGACAAGCCCGACAGGCACCTCTCTTAGAATACAGGACAGCCTGATCTCAAATTAGAGGAGCCCCAGATGTTGGGCTATTGGATTTTCTAATCACTGGCATTGTGAACTAGAAAAATTCCTAAGGTACTACTAGTGGCAATACTGAAGATGTTAACATCCTTAAGGAAGCATTGTTTGGTTTTCTTATTGGATCAGGCAAACTGCTTGGTAAACCACTCTCTTCAGACTAGTAAGTCAATCATAGCAAGTATGGTTTGAATAAAATCTGAGTCAGCATATACTGGAAGGGTAATTATCTTCTTCCTGATAATGATTGTTTATCAAATGACAAAATTAGTCAAATGAGTACAATAATATTTGTCATGCAAAATTTAGTATAAAAACAAACGGAGTATAATTCCATGTGTTGAGAAAACTTCAAAAGATCACTCACACTGGAGAAAGGACACAAAATGAAACGTATTTGTATGTCCTCTTGCAAAAGCATGCTTTCCAGGTAAATGACTACTGAAAGAATGTAGTGCCATGCCCTCTCAGCAAGGGAAAACAATTCCTGTTCACTTCAGTCTCTGCAAACAGAACACATTTTAGCATTTATGTTGCTAAAACAAGCTAAAATCATGGCTCACATCTTATTTGCTTGAGGGAACTTGATTTGCAAGGTACTGGAACACATTACAATCAGTTAATGTGTCTGGAGAAAAATACAGAATAATTACCTTCATGTATATGTCCAAATAAGTGGTACTTTGGATGTACTCTCTGCTGTATTGTAGACAGAAGTTCTACACAGCCTGCATTCTGTTGATCAAAACATTTGTCCCCATGCCCTGAAAATACAAATTAGCAATGGAAATTGGGAATATACTATTGTTATTGTTACTATTACTCTCATCGTGACAATAGTAACACATTTGTTTAGCAACTCTGTACTCACAGGTTTGATCTTCAGCTCCAACAGTATATGTAAATAAAAAACAAAACTAAGCAGCTTTTTCCAGGTTCCTCCAGTTCCAAAAATTATTCTGTCGAAATGGGTGCATCCTAGGAACAACTTACAGTACCTACATAATGGTACTTAGTGATGTGCTGCCCATTTTGGTACAATTTTTAAGGTTGATGATGCATGAAAAGTGCACGTCCAGGTCATTAGTCTCAGCTGAACAGATATGTAACTGATGATCTAGTCTTTGTCTCCTGTAATTTGTAACTTAATTAAACCTTAAAGACAGGATTCAGAAACTGTGTGGTCTTGCAACCCTAAAACAGGTAAATTTACCGGTGAAATGAAAACAGACTGAATAATGAATGCAAATGGAATATGCAGAATGGTTGTAAATCAAATGCAGAATGAATGCAAAAGGAATGCAGAAAGAATGCAAATGGAATGCAAAATGAATGCAAATTAAATGCAGAATGAATGTAAATGATATGCAGAATGGTGACAAATGAAATGCAGAAATCAATGCAACAAAAATGCAGAATCAATGCAAAAGAAATGTTGAATGCATAATGAAGAAAATGGAATGAGCAAATTAAATACAAAATGCAAGGTGATGAATAATAAACATAAATGATTCAAGAGTTAATGGATTTTATGCATGGATCTGAAAATCTAATTACCTTTATTTCAGCCTGCCACATCTGAAAGCACTTCTGCATGATAATGCAGGGTTTGATTCCTTACAATAACACACAATTTTACACTACTTGCAAACCACATCATTGTTGTAACTACTGCAACTATATTTTGACACTAACTACATCTGTTGTTATATATTAACTTTAAAGTAAATTTAATACTGTCTTTTGAATTGTATGCATTTTCTATTAATTTAAAAGCACACTTTTCACGTGACAAGATAAAAGAAAAATTCTTACCATTTAATACGATGCCTCAGCAACAAATAACCTCCACGATTTCCTGTGCTGTAACTCCATTCAGAATATGCATCAATGATAGCTCTTATTTAGAACTCAAGGAATTTTTCAACAATTAATACCTGAAGAAACATATTACATTATTTCTAAGTGGATTTGTGGAGTGGCCAAGTGGTCTAAAGCGCTGACCGCTACGGATCACTGCCATCTCACCTCTGTCTGCGTGAGTTCGAGTCCAGGCTCGGCTAACGTGGGTACGTGAGAAAGCCCGCCAGTAGCTTCTCGTGGGTCGGTGGTTCTTCCCGGGATTTTCCAGGGTTCTTCCTCCACCATTAATACTGGCCGCCATGTATAGCCTATCTTGTGCTGAAAAATGGCGTTAAACCCTATAACAACAACAACAACAACAACAACTAAACACATACCAATAGGAGGTCCATGTGTAATCAAAATGTCTGTGGACTCTGGAATCAAGTTCCATTTGTCCAGAAGTGGCTGGCCACGTTCCAAGTTGAACCCCCAATCACAGAATGCAGGTTGCCTGTAAAAGAAAGAAATCCATACATTTTTGGTATCTCACTTGAAATGAATGTAACTCCCCCTCCTCTTGCAATCCCAATCTGACATTGCCTTGACCTTTTACTTTCTTTTTCACTCCAACAATCATTTGTAAATTTCTTGACTTCTGGGAAACTTAGATGTAATCAGTCCAATTACTTCCCTTGATAAATGCTATAGAACTGGTCAACATTTAAATTGAAGATTTTCAGAAATATCATGCAAAATTACAAGTCCTGAAGGCATGCATCTTCAGTGAAAAATACAACATCATCACAAATGAATTTTCCAAATGTTTTATCATTTACCAAAAACAAGTCTCACCATGGAGATCCCCAAATGTTTATTCCACATACACAGACTCCTGAGTCCTGCAAATAGACACAGTTTGTCATGAGTTCCTTTACACCAGTAATGCCATACACAGCAAGTTTTTCCTCCACTAAACTTCTTGTCCATCCAAAACTTGAGAGGTGTTGTCGATTATTCTTCACCAAGTCATAATCAAAACTCAAGTCATGGTTACCTGCAATGATTATCTTCAACTTGTGTGGGAGTGTACCTGAAAATAGTAAATCAGCCCAGATTATTTGAGATTATAAGTCACACACATGGAAGAATATTTTTGCTATCCAATCAGAAAAATTTTTTTTTAAAGAACTTAAAATGTAGTATGGTCTTTTAGAACAGTTTTTTTTACACCTAACCTGAAAATCATGCAAACCAAGCTTAGCTTCAAAAATCCATTTTTAATCTTGAATACTGAATCAAAACATTAGTATTACCATATTCTTGTAACTCTTTGTACCCTTTTATTTTCTGCACACAGTTAATTACACAATATATCAAGTGATATCATATCTTTATATTTCTCAGTTTTTCATACATGAATTCATAGAACCAATGCTATGAGGAATGGTACCATTTTGTCATATCCATTCATGAACTTTGTAGTTACTTTTGTTTAGCTTTGTGAGAAATGGAAGTAAATGTGTGATCTAGTGTTTCAGAGATCCAACAGTCATCAATTTGCATTATAAACAAACATCTCACTCATGTGCCTCTTCAAAGTACATGTATCTTCATTAGCTTTATTCCATGTGGTTTCATCCTGTTACATATATCAGCCTATAAAAGATTTAGTTTTTATGGGCATTCAAGTAAGTTCAAAAACATTTGAAAAGGAAAGGCAAAAAGTAATATATATATATATATTTAGTGACGAGTTCCTGTCACTTTCCTAATTTTCCTATCAAAAAGTAACCTTGAAAAAATGCTGACAATATAACGTGAGTTTCTAAAGGTCGTAAACAGTTGTTGTATGGTATTAAGATTAATAATTAATTTGATGGAATATACCTAAAAATTCATTGTAGGTCTTTACTTCACTTGGGAGGCCAATATTTGTAAAATCTCCAGCATGAAGTAGTACATCTCCATCTGGAATTTTAATTTGTCCCTTCTCGATTCTTGAATGCGTGTCAGATAAACACACAAATCGGATATGGTCTGCTAAAATGGGAGTAGTAGGATCCATAGGTACAACTTTTTCCACCTTCTGATGCACTCGAAGTTTTTGCCAAGCCTGTGTGGGATGGTTAGTGTGGGGATGCACCCGAATAACACTATCTGATGACATTTTCTCCTTCTATTTCAAGATTCCAAATAAAAGTTCAATACTGCAAACTGAGACTGGCTGGTAGACTGATCAAGTATTATCTGAAAAATAAATTTGTTTGGATTGGAATCCTATGAGTAACAAAGTAATAACATAAAGTACTGATAAATTTAAACATTAAAAAATGCTTGCAATATCAATATTTGAACATTTATTTGCTAAATGTGTAATCTTTACTCCTAGAGTTGTTCACTGTGACTTTTGGTGATAGATCAAGACCCCACCCCATTCTTCTTTCCCCAGAGAGGGTGGTAGTCCTACAATTCAAGACAATAGTTCCAACAGCTATAATACTCTTACCCCCATTTCCATCTTAACTATTGGGGTTGATGTCTTACATTATAAAACAAGAGTGGGGTTATGGCATCCATCTCATTAATCAGTTTTGTATATATCCTTTTCTTTTCTATTATTGTATAATTAAAGTTCAGTGTATATCTTATTATTGGTTGGGTTACCTGTAAATATGCATTTAGGTACATTTGGTAACCCATTCCTTTGAGCTTGTTAGTTCCCACAAAGGCCTTGCAACAAAATACCTGCTTTTATCTACATTTACTAATATGTCAGGAAAATCAAAAGCAAACCAATAGAACTTGAAGAAAAAAATCAAGATGTCGTTTTATTATCATATCATTATGCCATCATTTATTCTGCAGCCTGTATCATTTTCAATATAAGAAATGTTTGATAAGAAATCAGTAAATGCAAGAATCTGAAACCAAAGGTAAGTTTAATGAAATAATTTAAATTATGAAGACATTCATGATGTTCCTTTCATATATACATAGCCGTGGTCAGCCACAGTGTGTATGCATTTGTTTTTCTAACCAGAAAATAAAAATATTTGTAATTACAAAAATTAAAACTGTATGAAGTTCTTTTAAAATAGAATCTTAAATAGACCTGATACTGCATCTAAATATATCTTAATGCAAATGGCCTGAAAATTTTAAAATTTCCTTTTACTCAAATTCCAGTAACTCCGAGTCTGATTCCGTGCGTCCAAAAGGGTGCCATTTTTTAGTATTATTTTGTATACAATCTTAAAATTGCTGTACTTTAAATATGAAAATTAAATTAACCAAAGTATTTATTCACCTCTTGAATTATTTAATGTAAAGCAATGTTTTCCTCCAGGTCTCAATGTCAACCTTTGTCCAAATGCTCTACTATGGTCTTCATTACTCATTGGATCTGCAGAACCAATCTTCATTAGCATCTGAAGTGTGTCTAACACTCAAAAGTCAGTGCTCAAAGAAATATTTTCTCAGACTCAGGTCCAGGGCAAATGGCTTTGAAAAAAATCCACTATCCAGACAAGGTCTTATTTTTTTTTACTATTTATTTTGACACAGCCACCCTCCTAGAAAAATTAATGGTCAGTTCCGTATACATGCAACATTGATGAAGAGACTGGACCTACATTCATATTCCTCTGGTCTCATAGCTAATGGATTTCCAATGATTTCACAATTTCTGCATGCTCAGATGGTAAATTCTGAATAATTGTGGAATACCGATCTTGCAACCTCAAACTGTACACCTTCAGCATACTCTGTGCATTTCATTATCGTCATTAATGATGAGTATTCAAGGTAAGTAGTTTTATTTTCTGTACTCCATGTCTCTGAATCATGGTTGAAAAAAGAAATGAAGTTAGAGAGGCACTGACCTTTTTTTAATATCAGTCAGTATAAATGGTAGCTTTAAGTTTTATATTTCAAACTCAAATTCATCGGCTCAAGCTCAAGTTTGCAGGTATTTGCCCACAAAGTTTATCCTTTGCTTCCTGTCTTGTAAACTATCCCATACTGTCCACCACTACATTTCTGGTTTACTTTGGAACAAGTGTGACTTTTTTGCATTCAAAATCAGTAAGGTATTTAAATGGTAAAGGTGTGGAATGTTCTTTACTGTGGTGTAAGTTATGAGTGACAAAATGCCCAGGTACAGTATAAAAAAATTAGACTGGTCATCAAAAAGAACAGATTGTGACCTGCAAGAGTTAGTTCCCTTGTGTTAACTGGGGAGGTTGATATCATTAGTTTCCCCCTGAATCAAGTGCCTGTGATATGGGGCACAGGGGCTCATTACAAAGAAACTTAGGAGTATCCATCAATGAATACTGGGCTGGGGGATCCAACTTATAACAATATAACATAAATATATGCATTATATTGTTATAAGTTGACCCCCAGCCCCCACCTCCATTCATTGACCGATACTCCTAATTTTCTTTGTAATGAGCCCCTGTGATATGGGGCACATAACATAAAGCTGACAAAACAAGATAAAATGACACCAAGAAGAGCTGCTAAAGTTCGTTCTGCATACTGACATAACATCATGAATTTGTCTTATCTGCAGTAAAATTTCAGACCAGCATCATTAAATGTAGCAAAAAGTACTTAATTCATTTCCTAAGAAGCATTCAAAAAGAATTAGATACTTTTACCTACATTTAGTGATGCTAATCTGAAAATTTCTTGAGTTACAGACAGGAAAAATTAGCAATGCTACATCAGGGGCAGCAGAGGTTGGGCAGCAGTCACCACCTCAGCAATTCAACTAGGTAAAAAAATCTATGCTTTAAATCCACTATTTATCTGGCACAAATAAACAGGAAATATGCATAAATATGACTTGTTATTTGTCACCTTGGTGATGATAGTAGATATTGGAAAATGGCCATTGCATGCAGGATGTTTTAAACAATGCATGACCAATTTTGGGACAATTGGAAGTGATTAATGCACACAAGTAGATAACATTGCCAATAGGTAACGTGAGTAAAACTTCATTGTTTTGTTATGCTGGTGACCACCTACTCTGTTTTGGAAACAAAAAGAAAATAATACCATTCTTCTGGAAACAAAAAGAAAATAATACCATTCTTACACAGAGGACTTTATATTGCTTTGATCTTCCATTACTGATACAACAATAGGTAAGATTCATTCCATAAAATGCATTTGCTATGTTAACAGGGGTAGTCCGAGTCAACCATACAACTTCGATTTGCCTAAGTGATCTCTTGGGTTAAAGAACAGAGAAAGCCATTAATTTAAAGCTGAATGGCTTAAATCCATCCTTGGCTTCACTATGATGAGGTAATTATGTTTAATATTTACTCTGTCTCTATCTCTGTTATATATATATATATATATATATATATATATATATATATATATATATATATATATATATATACATACATCCTAGTAAAATTTATAATTTTTTATTTATTAAAATAGGTTCCAAATCGATAAAAATAAATAATAACAAAATAAAAGAAAGCTTCTTATGCAGTTAGAACCCATACTGTCAAGCTCTTAAATGTTTACTTGTGTCATCTTTACCGTCATCTTAAATAAAACAATACTATTACATACATGAAATGTTCATCTAGTCTTTATTGCTTATTGTTGTTAATATTAACCTTGTTTACAAGCTTTCAGTCTAAAGACATGTCGTTTTGCTTCATGTGCATATTGGCAACTGCAGAAGGGAAAATCTCCAATTCCAAGGTGGACAAATGCTTCGTATGAAAAGGCTTCTCCAAATGAAAAGATGCAATGTCAAAGTTCAAGAAACATCAGCATGCAGAATGCCCAGTGGAAGCTGTAGAGAAACACATCATGCTGCCACCAAAAACAAAAGATATTGGAGAGATCTTATCATCTGTACACTCAGAACAGGCAGCAACTTCTCTCAATCCTGAGAAATGCTAGATTTCTTGAGCGCCAAGGACCGGCACAGTGTGGTCATGACCACAGTGACAGTAATTTCATATATTATTCAGATATTGAAACTGCAAGGTAAAACAGAATATTCAATATTGAAGTGGAAGGAAAAGAAAACAAATTTACATCATTGGACAAAATGAGATGTGATGGCCATAGGAATTCTCCATGAAGTTGCCACAAAGATAAGAAACAATCACTTCTTCACTATCATGGCTGACAGGATATGGACAGCATGGACATATGTGTTATCGCAAATGACTTTGTGAAATCTAAAGAAACATGCCAAGCAATATTTGTGAAGTTTTGAATCAGAAGTGAAGTGCTAATGTACTAATGTAAATATATTCTATTTAAATAAATTTTAAATCATTGCTTTTATTATAATATTTATAGCTTGATGTATTAAATGAAATAAAGAAAAAGAACCGATGACGATTTAACTTGAATATGCTCAGAATAATTTAGAAAGCTCCATTCCAATGTTAATTAATATTTTAAAAAATCCCAGGGGTAAACACCCGGAACCCCAGCTGGAGGGGGTTTCCCCCTCCTGCACGTAGTTCTACATGTAAGACGTATCACATGTTATTTATGTTTTAGTGCTACCCAAAACATAAATATCAGCGTCGAGGTCTTACATGTAGGACCACAGGGGTTTGTTACAAAGAAAATTAGGAGTCTAACGTGTTATACTGTTATAGGTTAGACTCCTAATTTTCTTTATAACGAACCCCTGTGTGTAGGACTACGCCTACACCACAGGAGTCTGCAGTTTTATCAATAAAGCACGACGAAATTTCTGACAACATGAAATCACCTTATCGGTATTATAATTTAACAATTAAATTATAATACCGATAAGGTGATTTCATGTTGTCAGAAATTTCGACGCGCTTTATTGATAAAACTGCTGACTCCTGTGCCTACACCCACCGTCCGTCGCCTCCCCAATCTCAAAACTGCTCCGGCGCCCCTGTTTAAGGAACTAGCTATAAATCTTCTGAAAATCAAACTTATGCCTTTACAAAATTAGTACGTTCAACTATACTTTCTGAAACAATTCTTTTGTAACTGTTCACGATTCACACTGCGTCAGTATCAAGACGTTTCAAATGTTGCGCAACGTTGTCATGTATATTATCACAACTTCCTGGTAGTACGCCAGGAACATTTAAAAAAAAAAAAACTGAAACGAATCGCCTTTGTTGGAAATCCAAAGCCAACTATGCGGAACCAACAAGCTGAAAGCAATATAAAAGCAAAATGAACCCATCATTTCATGCAAAAAAATCACAACTAACCATACCAAATCTCTTCCATAGCAACTTTAACGAAAATTTCGTTCATCAGATCAGTTGTTTTCACGGTCTTATCATGCATCAACCTTTTTTTTTTTTTCGTATTCCACGGTTGTACTTAAGATCCGGTCCGGAATAAAAACATATGTAAGGGCAATATGACAAAACGGTTCATCGTTGTTTCTTTTTTCTTCATTTCATTTTCCTTATGGCCAATTAATTTACAATGTGGATATGCTGATTAGCAATGTAGTGAATAAACTATTTTGGAATTTTAAACTGATAGGCAGTCTTCATACCTTATTTATCTTAAATTGCATATAATCTGGGACAAAGGATAAAAGACATAAACGTACAGGAGAAAGGTTTCATTTTAAAGTTATTTTTATAATCCATTCGGCTATCTACAAATCAAGAAAATTAAATAAATCAGAATAATTATGCATCAAGATTCGGTTAAAATTATTCTTAAAAAATGGATTTGGACCAAAAAGCTACTGTTATATTCAAATCGCAAATTTGCCGTTGGATGGAAAGACCCATCCTTTGATATAAATATGAAAAAAGGCCGAGAAGGCTGATTTAGCAATAAAATATGTGGTAAACGTATGTTCTTTTCTTGCAAATAATAAATGTGATCAAGGATTTACAAGTCAGGAACATCATATTCATTGTTTAGAGAGTGGATGTTTTGCTTCCACACCTTGTCCTCCTGAAGGAAAAGAAAGAATTCATTGCTCTACTCGCAAGCGAATCATCGTCAATCCAGTCTGTTACAAACGACATCGCATGAAACAATTTTAACAACAACAGAAAAGTGCTTATAAATTATTGAGAGTGTGCTTTACATGTGGACATCTTGCTGAAACAAATAACCAATAGCCTCACTTGTTGTCCAGGAAAGAAAAGAAGCCGTTTTTGAGACCAAGTCGTGGACTTCATATATATGACAACGAACTGGAGTATGTATTAAGTGACTATCGAAACAGAAAATAGAGAAATGTGTGGTTTACATCTTTCTTGATTTTGAATGTCTACATGATACTCTAATTCACGCTGTTTTGCGCAGCTAATCAAGAACATATATTTTTTTTCAATGTCCGAATTGTAGTATAATCCATGTAGAACAAAAAAGATCTTTCGGGGATCTCATACTCTTGCTGATTCTTCCGAAAGAATTTTAGACTACACCGACGATGGTTGGAGCGAGAACAATATCCAGCGTCACAGGGACTGTCATCGATACGCTATAATCATGGCTCACAGTTTTTTCCGATTACGACAGACGATTTCTTTCGAAATATTACTCAGAACATGACACGGAATTTCCTCCAACATTGACCATGAAAGGGGCCAAACGCATGTACATGAAAGTAGAAACGTACAGTTTGAAGATTCCATGAGTTATTTGGCCATGCCTTTGAGTAGATTGCTTAATACGTTTGAAATGTCAAAACTGGCTAAGGGCTATTTCACACACTTTTCAATGCAGAAGCTAATCAACACGTTGTTCTTGATACCATGACCCCGAAGGTATTCATACAGAACAACGAGTAACATTCTACGCTTGATACAAAACTGACTCGCCAGACTTCTATGACTTTCCTGAAGAAATGTTCAAATATCGTCGATCTGATGTGAACATATGACGACGTTGTTGTTGAAAAATTTCGACAATTAGTTCTGGATCACGGATGTATCGATCCCTTGAAGGACTTCTATTCCTGATAAGGAACTAATACCACCTCAATCCTATTTCTATATCAGCTGTCAAATACTCCGTCAAAGATTTGTTCTGGCTCAGTTACTTGTGTGAAACTGGAAAAGTCTTGGCTTCGATGCAATCCAATCAACACATAGATATTTACAGATCTATTTAAAACCTATCACTGCAGAGTATTTGAGATTTTGTACAATTTTTGTTTAACGATTGGTACCAAGAAGGAGTCCGTGTCATTTACCTGTCACCTTTTTCAAATTTGTATGTTTAATAAACTTTTTAAAAATATGCATTCATTTCTTTTCATTTTAAAAGGATTGATCATGACTTTATTTCATTTTCATCCTCCTACCAAACTGATGCATGAACTACATGCACTACATGACATCCGTCGCGAAAAAATGTACAAGAACGTTCACAATTGTTGAATCTAGTCTCAAAGAAGCGTTACGATGGTTTACTTGAACAGCACGCCAGCGGCTTCAAGCCATCATTAACATACTACATCAAACAACATTTTTTCGAAAAACACAAAGTAGCTTTGTCACAACTGGTTGATCTTAGAATCCATAATCAAACCATAAGCAAATCATTTTGAAATGTGATAGACGTGAATCTTTAGGTGGTGTCATTATTCGTTCAATTTTTATTGGGGTCCTATTGCCGCAAATCAAAAAGAAGCGAGGTGGTGGTGCATCATGTTCACACTCTGGCAGAAAGAAGAAGAAAAACCTCAGAAAACTTTCCAAGAAAAAACCAAACATTTCTCCTGCAAGAAAGAGATGTGGTGCCGCTAGAATGTGCACGTACTCAAGAAAACCTCGCTCAGTGATGATTTTTATCGTCTTCTACTTCGTTCAAGATGATGCATGCCAAGCCTGATATAAGACCAATATTTCCTATTTTGATTAACAAAAAACATTTCTAAAAGAACTTCTACTTTTCCGGCGACAACAACGTCTTCATCCATTGCCCTAGCTGCTGATCCATCAGCCAAAAATGTAACCTTTCCTAACATAAAAGTATAAGACTGAATGAATGTGTTACAAAATTTACTGGATTTTTCCAAGCAAGAACTGGCAAAATTTATTGCGTTGATCAACCAGTAGGACCTGGAGTCTAAGTGATACAACATGTCGACAATCAGTGAGGACTCATTCCAGTACAAAAAGGAATAAGTGTTGAATAAGATTCATTTCTGTCTTCTCCTAATAAAACAATGATGTCACCAGGAAATTCATCCCATCATCGACGACCACAGCCAAAGTAAATTTCTTCTTAAAAAGGGAGAGCCCTCCTTGTTTAGCTAAACATTGGGATGTTTTGTCAGTTCTGACCAAATCCAATGTTCTTTTGCTGAAACAAACCATTACAAAGCACCAGAAGAAATCATTGCTGCCGCAGGTAAATATTGTTTTAACATTTTTAAAGATACAGAAACAGTGATTAGAATTATATCGTCACCTTCTTCACAGGTTGTTGATAAAGAAAATGCCCACCAATGCTCGTTCAACGAGGTAGACTTAAGCACATGCTGGTGGTAAAGAAACAAAAAACGGATACTCAATTTACTTCGTAGAGATGTCACACTTACAAAACGAATCACAATTATTGATGGATAGAATAGATTTGTCAAGAATCGCAACGGTACAAATGATCATTACGACGCTTCAAGTGTTTGACCAGAAGGCTTCACACAAAACAGCTAAACCTACTCTGAAAGGTTTCAATAATGTCATGAAAAGCGAAGAAAACACAAAAAACAACAAAGATAATGACCGAAACAATCCCATAGATGGAAGAGTAGAAGTATTTCATACTCCGTCTACTCCTTCTTCTAGAATGACAGCCTCCTTATTGACTCCTTTCGCTACTCCCAGACGAGAAGAAATTAAACTTTTGTCTTCAACAGAAGAAAAAACGAAAGAAAGGAAGAAGTGAAAAAAAAATCAAGCAAAGAATAAACAAAGAACTGATTACTACTCCTACTCCTACTGTGCGTGAGACAGATCAGGCCTCGTCGCAATCCAGAAGAATAGCACACCAAGAAGCTACGAGCAATATTGAACAGTGTATGACTTACAGAGTAGCAACAACAAAACCACATGGATACTTTTAATCATTGTTATAAAAACATTTGACGTACACGCTACACAACCATTCGACGAACCTTTTCCAAACCTCCAACGAAAGTAGTGGGCATCGATCATCAATGACATGCAGGTTTAGCAAATGTCTCTCATCTGGCATCGTACAATCGTCGTTTCTAATATTTGTTCTGTGTCATTGACGTAGTATTGGAGAATCAGCTTGAGTAGTTCCTTTCACCTGGAAAACAACTTCAGAGTTAGTGCGAGCATCAACACTGGTTAACAAAGTGGTCTACACGATCCACGACAGCAAACAAAGGCACCAAATTTCTGATCAAAGCTTTTCAAGCAAATCTTGCATTATTTTTTCAGCACAGAAAGTCTTGAAACAAAAGTTAATGTCGTGAAATGTTCGAAAACTTATTTTTTTAAATTTTTAATCACGTATGAGGAAATATTGTACACATCATAAATGTCCTCAAATACATCGACTTGCTGCCATTTCCACGTTTGCCAAAGCTTACAAGCAATCGTGTCATCGAAGCATTGGATATGCACCAAAAAAGTAGGACGTGAAAATGAAGCTATGGTATATGATCGATTGCATGGAACATCACAAACCAGAAAAAGATAGAAGTGTTTAAGACCGGTGATTAGGTTCGCACTTGAAAAACAAATGCACTTTTGACAAAGGTTATTTGCTTAACTGGAAGAGAGAATTGTTTTGTGTCACTGGACTAGTACGTGCACGTGATACTCCTGTCGATAAATTGGACGATATGAACGGAGAAGTGTTTGAAGGAACTTTTTGCTTGCCTGTATTATAAAGAGTGACCTTGAAAGAAGACGATCTGTATGATATCGAAGCATTCTTGATCGAAGAACAGATAAAGCGGGAAAACATCGACGTCAAGAAGAGAAAGTACGTTTGAAAAGATATCCACCTTGTTTCAATTCTTGGATTGCAGCTTCACAGGTCATCGACTATAAAGAAGATTCCAATATGCAGTTAGTAAAGCTACGTCTCTTTCTGATAGTTCCTCTGTTGAAGACGTACAATAACAACCTTTGACGGTATGATGTGGAAAAAATGTTCCTAAAACATCTTTTTTCTGCTAAATCTTTGTGGTGTATTGTGTCGTCAGATCAGTCATCAGAAATCTGCGTTTGCAAGAAGGAGGTAACAATTGTGGACTATCTTAATCTGCACCTGTATTGGTTATCTTCTTCCTATTCTGTCTTTGAAACATACCGACAGTAACAACAACAACGGTATCCTCGCTGCCAACGTCAGTCACCAGAACAACTCTTCTAAACACAGTTGCAGCCCTCATCGTGAACATGTGGAAAATCTTTCTCAATTAAGAACAAGTGACTCTTCGGAAAACAGAATCATCGAACTATGAATAACAGTTTTATTTAGCATTAACATTACCGTACGACGATTCCATGGATGTGTTTCCCAACAATAAATTATGTGGTTTAGGAGATATGTTAAAATCAACTTTTCTTACGGTGTCACTCATTTTAAAGACAATGGTAACTCCATGTTAGGATGCTTTGAAAGACGCAGCTTTGACGCCAGGAAATGAATTTCCCCAAAATTTACTCATTGACAAACAAATCCTAAAGAAGCCTTCATGAATGTAGGAAAGAATGTGTACCTGGAAAATCTCTTTATGTACGGAAAAGGCGCCAAGAACAAACATCTGGATGCTTCTGTCATATCGAAATCTAACACTTTCGATGTCTTCAGTGACACAGAATTAACAGAAGCTAAAGATCAAAGAGAATCAAACATGAACACTGTTTACAAATGATTGATCTGGAGATGTGTTGCAAGGCAAGCATTTATTGGAAGGAGTGGATGTGCGCCTTAGACTAAATCGTATTAGTAACGTGCTTATTCTGACGACTAATGATAACGGGTACACAATACATATCAAAGAAACAAGACTCAACGTGCAACGTGTAGAAGACTTACCTTAAGTGGGAAATGACATCAGTTAAACTCTGAGCAGAACGATAGCGACGTATTCGATATGAAAAGTGGAAGTGAAAATCTTCAATATTGCCTTTGGACTCCGATCCATGATCGAAGAAAATGTTTTCCAAAGACAGCTACTAAAACGTTTAGTTATTGACATTGTCAGCTAAGCGGCCCCAAACAGAGTCACCGAATCATTTCGAGTTCCAACACTTCAACCTGTCCAAGATAGAAGTCACCCTAGTAAAAAAAAAACTACACGACAAATGTTATATCTGAGTTCAAAAGACAGGCTGAAAGAGTGACGACGTCGTTAGGAATAGAATCGAAATGCATGAAGTAATTGATGGAAGAAGAAGTAGTGAAGATCGAAGCAGCCTGGGCTGAGGAGAAGAGAGCGAAGGAGCGGAAGAAGATGGAAAGAGAATTCCCATGTCACAGTGCCAAATGGATGAGGGTTAAGGAGCAAATAAATGATGCAAGGGGGATAAAGACTGAATCCCTGATGAGGTGGAGAAAGAAACTTGCGAGAAGGAAGCCAACGAGCCTCATTTTAGGCCGTCTGTCTCCGTCAGAAGATCCGAATAATACTTGTTCAACATGCATCATTGTTGTCGAGCCAGACCTAAACATCCATGATCCAGGACAAAACCAACGGCTCTGTTTCTCGTCCACCTACATCTCTAGAAAGAAGAGATGCTACTTTTCGCCGACATATGTATTTGTATGTTTGTGTTTTTCTATGTTCATAACCCAACTAAAACTTCAAGCACATTACCCCTCTTGTGTGTAATATTATCTTTGTGAGGGTATATTTTGTCTTAATCGGTCCTGTTCTTTCTTGTATATCATAGAATGTTGGTATGTATGTAAATATGATGTGTGTGTGTGTGTGTGTGTGTGTGTGTGTGTGTGTGTGTGTGTGTGTGTGTGTGTAAACACTTCTATCCTTGCTTGTGTTTGATAATATGTTTCTAAGTATAGCATGTATATAAACACTCTTGCGCTTTTTATTGGAAGGTAGGGTGTGTGCTGGATAGTATTTTAAAAAGTGGTGTGGTTGATTGGATATCAAAAAGTATGTTTCGGATGGTATATCAAAATAGTATAGTATATAGATAGTACATAGAATTTTAACATTATCTCTCCAGTAATGCCCTATGGTGCCCTGAATAAAAACTATTTGGACATTTTTAAAATAGGATTTTCCGGAGAGCCTAATAAAAGTATTAACATATATGAGGAAATATAATCAGAATTTTTCGATCTTTCTGGTCATGATTTTAACTTTCTTGCTGTCAGGGTTACGTAAGGTTTATAACAGTCTACTAAAGGTTTGTGAGGCCAATAGCAGATGGCCGGCTATGAGTTTATTTAATAATTAGACGGTTGAGTCGGCTAGTCGCTTCAAAGGGATTTAAGCCCTTTGGATCACTAAGAAGGCTAGATTTCTGCGCTCACAATTACATTTGAGAAGATTTGTGCTCTAAAGAACATCAAACGAGGCGTACCAGCCAATCGGAATTAGATGAATTTAAAAATCTACCAGTAGAAGGAGCTAATCTTTCAGACAGACAAGGGGATAATGAAATATCTAGCCATACCTGTGTAAAATTAATCAGTGGTTTCCTGACCTTTGAGAAGAGTGGAGGATACAAGGAAGAATCAAAAAGGATTCTGGGGGAAAGACCAGTATGCAACATACGAAACATATATTTCATGGAAACAGTTTCTAAATTTGACAACCAGTTCCTCTTTAGGTATTTTATCTATCGAGATGTCTACACGTTAACATAGTCTTTAAAATTCTGATAAAAAAAATTTGTGCACTGAGATAAAAAAAAAAAAAATATTATTTTTCAAATGTATTTTGGTTCTGTATTCCTATTTACCTGTGATGAACAAATCTGGACATATCTTTTATTTCAACGTAATGGTACCTTCCATTTTTAAAAAAAAAAAAAAAAAATTATTATCGCTTGAGTCGAACATTATAAACATGTCAATGAGTCGAGACCTTTCCTTTTCTACCACTATAAAACAGATTTAATGTAGTTTCTTTGCCTGAACTGGGAGTTACTTGTTGTACTTCTTTTCCTCTGGAACACCGTTCCAAGCGTCAGTAGTACCAAAGTGACTCGTAGTGTTGTCACTCGACAAAGTCACTTCTAATATTTCATATACATCAACTAATATATAAATTCATTTTCAAATCTGCATATATTTTCAATGTTCATCTGACATCTATTGAATCATTTAATATACTTGGCGATGTTGTACTTGGATGGTCTGTATTTATCATCGACACTCGCTGTGTGTCTGCTCCTATTGACATCGACAGGACTCATCCCAGACATCCCAATCACCATTCTGGAATGCAAAACACTAGAATATTATGTGTCTTATTATTATTATTATTATTATTATTATTATTATTGGTGGTGGTAGTGGTGGTTGTGTTGTTTGTTGTCGTTGCTATTATTATTATTATTATTATTATTATTATTATTATTATTATTGTTCTTGTTGTTTTTCTTGTTGTTATTATTATCATTATTATTGTTGTTGTTATTATTATTATTGTCGTTCTTGTTCTTGTTGGGTTGTTTTGTTGTAGTTATTGTTATTATCTCATAATCTTTACTGTCTTCATCATTAAATACAGATGCGTTACATTACAACAAGTCTTAATAAAAATCAACAAACTAAGTTTTAAAAAAAAAAACAATTTTGCATCGAACCGAACGAAACTACGTTTATTATTGTCGCATAGTTCTCCTCTAATTCAGTTAAATTCCCTTCAAATCTAGTAGTAGGAGTAGTAGTAGTAGTAGAAGTAGTAGTAGTAGTAGTAGTTTAAATCAGTTTACCTTGAAGTCAGCACATTATTACATTTCCATTGCCAGCACCTTCGATTTCTAAATTATTTTAAATTACTACACTGATCTGCTATTTATTTCAGTCACACAAAAGATCAAAACATGACATTTTCAAATATATAATACAAACAAGGACTCAAGAGCAAATATTTGCATTATGATGAACTTAAAATGCGAAATATTTCTGAAGAGGTGTCAACGTTGTAGGGGAAGTAATTTCTACCAGCTCGATAATATGAGGATTAGGACATGCAAAGTAAACTACCTTGAATTTCTCTGCCGATCAGAGAGAGAGAGAGAGAGAGAGAGAGAGAGAGAGAGAGAGTCGTGTGTGTTAGAAACAGACATTTAATTTGCATGTGTGCTGGTGTGCTTTACGGCACTTCAGCACAAAGGAAGCTACGTAGTTCCAACAAAAGTTCATGTTCCATAAATGTAAAAATGAATTGTACAATAACTAAGCACAACAATATACAATTAAAAAGTAAAGATTAAAACAAAATTCTCTAAAATATACTGTTACGACTCTAGGACTTAACACAGCTACAAACTCTGATAATAAATTCGCAAAGACTGGTATGAAACAGGAATAAATAATTGTTTACCAAGCAACTTTATATGTAAACCCACTCGACCGGCGACGCATTAAATTTCCTACAAAGAACCGACATAGTCGTAAACAAGGTCAGGACTTGAATTTAAATTCAAGTAAACATCTGCGACGATAAAATGGCAATCTGGTTGATATTGGCCAACAATTAGAAGGAGAAAGAGAGCAATGTGTTTTCTTTATTTTCGTAATATAAAATTTATTATAGTCGACAGATGAAGCTTTTATTCTTCCTACCTCTCCTTTACAGTCTTTATCAGTAATTTGTTTGTTTCTTGTTCATGTTGCTATTATTTTTTATGTGTTACATATATTACATATTTTCTTTTTCTTTATTATATACATGTAATATGGGATCGGACACGAGTTGACTAGCTGATCTATATCCTTTCCCAGAAAGTATAAACACGTTCCAAAGGTAACATTCTTTTAAATAAACTTTTGCATATCTGAAAACAAGGTCAAATTAAACATAACAAAACAAAACAAAATCAAAATATACATGAGAAATTAAGTAAATCAGCAATTACTCAACGGGGTGGGCTGGTGATTAGCTAGCACACGCCGGCAAACTGCTTGTTTCCAGGCTGGCACTGAACACTGCTTGGTTCCTGGTTGACATTAAACACTACTTGGTTCCGGGCTGGCATTAAAGACTTTTTGGTTCCGGGCTGGCATTAAAGTTAAACACTGCTTGGTTTCGGGCTGGCATTAAAGTTAAACACTGCTTGGTTCCGGGCTGGCATTAAAGTTAAAAACTGCTTGGTTCCGGGCTGGCATTAAAGTTAAAAACTGCTTGGTTCCGGGCTGGCATTAAAGACTTTTTGGTTCCGGGCTGGCATTAAAGTTAAACACTGCTTTGTTTCGGGCTGGCATTAAAGTTAAACACTGCTTAGTTCCAGGCTGGCATTAAAGTTAAACACTGCTTGGTTTCGGGCTGGCATTAAAGTTAAACACTGCTTGGTTCCGGGCTGGCATTAAAGTTAAACACTGCTTGGTTTCGGGCTGGCATTAAAGTTAAACACTGCTTGGTTCCGGGCTGGCATTAAAGTTAAACACTGCTTGGTTCCGGGCTGGCATTAAAGTTAAACACTACTTGGTTCCGAGCTGGCATTAAAGACTTTCTGGTTCCGGGCTGGCATTAAAGTTAAACACTGCTTGGTTTCGGGCTGGCATTAAAGTTAAACACTGCTAGGTTCCGGGCTGGCATTAAAGTTAAACACTGCTTGGTTTCGGGCTGGCATTAAAGTTAAACACTACTTGGTTCCGGGCTGGCATTAAAGTTAAACACTGCTTGGTTTCGGGCTGGCATTAAAGTTAAACACTGCTTGGTTTCGGGCTGGCATTAAAGTTAAACACTGCTTGGTTTCGGGCTGGCATTAAACACTGCTCGTTCAAGTTGTAATTTCGAAAGTATATAGTTATGATGGATCTCACAGTCTATTTAAAAAAATGAACACTTTTATGTTAAATGTTTGTGGAATGAAAACTTCGTGTATTTCATCTGAGTTGCACACCTTTTTCGCGAATTTTCTTCTTGCTTTTTTGTTGTATTTTAATTAATTTTTTTTTCTCTTTCAATTACATATATTCATACATGAGCATAAACCATGGGCTTTTTTTTTTAGAAAGATACAAAATATGAATTCACTTGGCACAAATCAATTTGGAAAGTTGAAAACAGGAGGTCACTGGGACTTGGTACAAATCAATTTAGAACGTTAAAAATATATTTTTTTAAAAAAAAGGTTTAAGTATTTTCCACACAAAACACTTCGGTTATTCCTCTACAAGTTTTAAGGAAACTTTGCGCTTGTCATGCTCATTTTTGGGCAAATTATGTTTTTGTAGCCAGGTACAATTCCACCTGTGTCCTTTAATCGAAATTGGACCTTAATATAATTAACAAATAATAACATCTATGTTGTTCTCTAGAAAAATAAAAAGTATTCCCCTGGGGCCGAACTATGAGCTAACATACTATTTTTGGCGTGGTTATTTACAATCAATAAAGACTTGACAAGGATTTGTCGTGGACGACACAACATAAAACATTAAAAAGCTTTATATTTTACGATTCAGGAAATCGTAAACTAATTTCCTAAAGCTTTGTGTAGTCGAACGTAAATCACAGTCAATAGATCCAGGTAATAATTCCTTCATTTATGTCACTATCTAGACCCAGTTTGCTTTTCTGAAATTTATTGTTTGTTTTTTAACCCCTGGTCACAAAGATTTCTGGGAAAGAAGAGTTTGTTCTTCTCTTTGGGAGCTTAGGACTCGATTTTTCAGCAATGCGATTGGGAGAACAAAAATGCCATTTACCACAAATAACACTTATACTTCCCAGGGTACAAAAATTATAGCATTGCTCACGTGGTGCGCGTGCTTTACATCTTGTGTTTTAATACTTTATTTTTTAACTGTTTGTGTACGAAATGTTGAACTGAATGACTCAAAACTTCAACTCAAAAACTGATTTCAAGACAGGAAATTCACTGTAGGAACTACAGTGCCAGGCTGAATACGGGCAAAAGATGTTTTTATTACCAAAATGAGATGATAAAACAATTACTGATGCAGTCATAATATTAAAACTTCGGGAGGAAATTGACTTCAGTTTACCAGGTATTCGAATGCTGTAATCTGTATCAAATTGGTTTCGTGAATACCAGACTTGTGCAAGGACACATTTCATTCTCATTTTTAAAAAGTGAACTAAAAATTCATGAATAAAAAGATTTTTTGCTTGTTTAATTTGGTGAATCAACAAATATAAAAACATTACATTGTGTCTCATCAAACACCATCACTACGCTAATTTGCAGTTTTAGTCCGCTCATGTACCGGAAGGAAGAACTGCAGAGGCGTTGTCTGATTGCACATGAATTTAACGTGTAAATATTATCAGTCACCTGTCATTTGAAGTAGTCCTTGATTAATTTAGACAATGTGTCTAAATTAAAAGACATATCTTTCCAGATAAGTTTTAGATTAACTTACAAAACTAGCAAACTTCTTTGGTCTCCCAATTCAGCGATATTTTCCACTTTATTGAAACATCGCTGAATAGAATTGTAAATATAACTTCACACTTCAACATAAACAGTCACCGTTGTCTTGCAAATGCACTGTCTCGCGGGTACGCTAAGGAAGATATTTTTCACGGCTAATTCCTGTATCTCAAGAAACGTAAATAATAGAACCACGTTGAAACAGTGTAATTCTAGCACCGTGCGAAATAATTCCTGCCACCGGTGCCAATACAAATGTCGTCCGCAATTGATAACGAAGAGTTAGAAATGGTGCAGAAATCAAGGCACCTATGATTTTCATACTATTAGTTTTCCGTAGGTCATTCTTCAGGCCACATTTTGTTTCCATGGGTATTTTGAAGAAAAGCAAAGAGTATGTACAGGGTTTTACAGAAAATGTGAATTTAACAAATGTATTTGTGATCATGTATAAGATCACACTTTTCAACTACCCGTCTGCATATCCGCAACTATGATGAAAAACCCCGATATAAAGCAGGGTTAGGGTGGGATAATTGCAAGTGGTCAACTTGCAGCTCACCACAAGAGACATTAATATGCTAACTGCGTAAATTAGTTGTTGTTGGCACCATTACGGTTAAGGTTCACATGATGCTATCAAACTTTTATAAATATTTCATATGAAATAACATAACCGGTTAAATGAGTATTCGCGTGTTGCATAAGTTTACCCAATGTCTGATGCGCAGACTTTATTTATAGCTATTTTCACACGTGGTAGAAATCCCCTGCAAGTAGGTGATACGGCTGCACGCATATTGAATCTTCAGACAAGATGACAAATGTACTAAATGCAATCTGTATATATTTAAATTTGTTCATATACCAACGTACCAGTACTGACCTTTTCCTGAATAAAAATAGGAGATGAGTGTTCGGCTTGGGTTAGTACTTTACGGCACATCAACACAAGTAAGTTATTTACTACCAATACAACTGGAGTAAGGTCACAGTATCCAAACTTGTGCAATTGTATAATTTTTCAGAAATTATGTGCGCCTGACTTTTGTCTTATTTTAGAACACTGTGAGACTTTGCATTGTGTTTCTTCCGCAGATTGTCAGAAACAACGTACAAATCTACCCGAAACACAGATTGTCAGAAACACCATACAAATCTACCTGAAAGAAGATAATTCAGACACACATTTTCAGATACTGTGAAATTGCCTTGCTAAATAAACACAGGCTGATCCGACGGTAGGGCTTGAAGCCGCACCATTTAGGTTGCACGATATATATATATATATATATATATATATATATATATATATATATATATATATATATATATGTTTTATAAGTTTTGGGTTGAAAAACCGGCATCTTTTAGGACTGATGCGCATTAAGGAAAACTATGGTCGCAAATGAAACCCTTTAATTCTTTTGAATATGTGAGAATTATTATTATACATCGGCTAGTTTTGAAATGTGAGTGGGAATAAAAATTGCGTTGTATGATTTTGACAAAAGTTGATCGACCCTTTTTTAATACACAGGATTTTGAAAATTAAGACTAAAAAAATGTCCTACCTTAAATAAACACACACCACCTTTGAAACGATAATTAATGAGTTGGAAATTATCGCAATAAAGTTTTGTAAATCTTGGACAAGCATTGCTAAAGTTACTGACAAATGACCGATAAAATCAACTACGCATGAAGCAATTTGACCGCGCACGCAAGAAAAACTAATGTGCATATTTTTTATTTTTTAAAAAAAAAAATCTTTTGGTCAAGTAACCCTAAAATTAATTCATGTCTTTATAAGCCTGATTGATAATAATAAATTAGTCTATGTACCATAAAACTAACAAAGTGCTCGGCACTCACATTACACTTTAGGTGAATGTGTACGCGTCAAAATATTGATAGTAATTAGAGAACAAGTCAGCTCCGTGCTCCAAACCATTAATTAAAAACGTCTATTAACAAACGTATGTCAAAATAATGTAATGCATCTTAAGAAAAATTATATACGCATGGCATTATGGGACAGAATGCGGATACCTGTGCCAGGTGATTCAGCTAAGTCAATAACTGGTGATATACATTTTCGCCAATGTAAACGTTGAATTGAGGAGTATAATATCCTATTTTGTTCATACTATTTTTCAGCATACTTCAGGCTGAAACTTCAGCTTAAAATGGCATCATGTTCCTGTTGGAAAACTCGTAAACTTTAGGAAATATACATGTAAATTCAATCCCATACCTGAAGTCATGATTTTTGTTGTACAGAGGTATCTTCATAGTGAAATACACTTTAGTTATTATACAAATGCATTAGCGAATTGATCTTTTTCTTTGAATTAACGGTAGCAAAATAATTATTAAAAAACAGAAACAAAGTTAACAAATAATACTGCTAAAAGTCCAAATGAATAGAAGCGAAAAACATGTTCAGATACGGCGGTTTCCCTTGAAATTTTGTTAAACTTTTAGTAGTAAATATATTAAATGAATAAAATATTAGGAATATCAGTTTTGAGTGTAACAGCTCTTTTATATTCATCACAACAAACAAATGTTGTGAAGGGCCATTGCTGTCACTTAGCCCCCAACTCTATAGTCCCAAGTAAGTGCTTGCTATCCCCACCCCAACTCTCTAATCTTTATAGAGTGTACGTTTTATCTCACCACCTCCCCTAAAAAAAACTGTTATGTCCTTATAAAGTGTACGTGTTATTTCACCACCTCCCCTAAAAAACTGTTATGTCCTTATAAAGTGTACGTGTTACCCGAGAACTCTGTAGTCCCTAAAAAATGTACGTTACTTCATATCCCGACAAAGTGTACCTGTTACCCTCCCAACTCTATTGTCATTATAAAGTGTTTGTATTGCCTACCAACTATGTGGTGTACGTGTTAACCCAACTCTATAATTGTCATTTAAAAAAATAAGTGTTACCCCTTCCCCCTCCCCATCTCTGAAAGTGTACGTGTTACCCACATACAGACACACGGACACATACACCCACAATGTAGTGATTGCAAATATACGTCTTATTCATCTGAGTATGTCAAACAAGAAAAATAAATTCTAGGGACGGACAGAGGTAACACTATTTGTCCCTTCCATGTTCTAGAACATTTGATTAATTAAACAGAGCCGCAGCAAAGCACACCGTGAACAAACCTAACTGGCTGATTTCTTTATGTGTATTAAGAATGCATGAAATGTCCAAAACGACCGGACCATGCAATTTATTCCAAACTACACATGTGAATCAAATACTAAAGCAGTTTCCAGGGTGTCACAATGTGAGATATTGACAACTTGACAATCTGAGCAGGTAGCACAACTTCCTGTAACTGTTTGTATGAACGCTTGGACTTTAAAAAAAAAAAATTGACTGTTTACATCAAGAAGCGAAAAATCAATAACAGGTAAAGATTTATTGTGACATTACTGTTGCTTTGAGAGAGAGAGAGAGAGAGAGAGAGAGAGAGAGAGAGAGAGAGAGAGAGAGAGAGACTTTATAAACAGAGACAAATAAACAGATAAACTTTATAACTTTAAAATGTAACCCATTTCCAGATTCGGACAGAAGGCGAGTGTCTACCAGACCTGTTAAAAAGTATACATGTTCTTTGTTGGCATAAATACAAATCGTCTTCTCGCTACATCGATATCCCTCTTGTTGTACGCATTACTTCCTGACCTGAAAGGTGTAATTGCTCCCCTCCCCCAAGCAAAGATATAAAGAGATATATTTATATTTCGTCAATTTTCAGGCGGTTAATACATCTGAATACGCCGGAAGACATTAATTCATGGGGAACTATAACCTTGTAAAATGTACTTATTCCTTTTGGGAAATAAATAATAAAAAATACCATTAGAGACTTTATTTGCTATATAATAAACCGTCTGCCTCCTGATCCTAAAGTCAGCCTTCGTTTCAATGGCTGGTTGTAAAACAAAATACAACGAGACTTTGTTCGCTTGAGATAAAGTGACATATCGACATTAAGGTCAAATTATAGAAAGAATTTATGACAGGTTACCGTATTATGTTAACCGTATGGATTTTTCCCTTCATCCATAAACAAAATAATTTGTCTCCAGACCACGTGGTTACCATGCGGTAACTGAAGCTGTTTAATGACATGTAAAGAATTTAATTTACCTGCTGAAGGAGTGGTATTTCTTATAACCATTTTAATTTCACGGTCGTTGAAAGAAATAAAGGCTTTATTGAGGCTAAGGGTTCTTTGCATTCTACCTTGAATGGGAAATAGATTAATAGAGATGTTCCCGACTTATTCGTTTAGCAAACATTAAAGATTTATATTTTCAGCTATAATGCCCCAGCTAAAGATTAGAAGAAAAAAAAATCTTTTGTACCTCTTTCCACCCATGAATTGGATATCAACAGGTCCATATGGTATGTAAATTACAACCGAGCCTTTCAATGGCCCGTTGAAAATGTAATTCACCTTGTGAAGTAATACGATTTCTTTTAAACATTTTCAATTTCATGGGCGTTTGAAAAAGTTTAATAATAAGATGAAACCAGGAGTGAAATCATACGTTGAATCAACCCCGATGGTGCAATTGACTAAATTAGATGCGTGAACGGACTTTGTAACGGTGTGTAAAATACAAATAATGTATCATTGTAACCATTACTGAATGCTATTTTATTGTAACCATTGCATTTCAAATGATTACCGTACAGGTAACAAGCTTATCAGATCCGCTTTAAGTAGCTGAAAATTTTCTAGTAAAATCAGAGTCAAATCAAGTGTTCTTTTTCTTTGGTGCGTTGAGTTAGCCATCCACCAGATTGCCATCTTCCATTATAATTCTTTTTGAATGCACATCGATTTGGCTTTATTATATCATTATTATATTAATTTACTTTATACAAAATTAATGGACTACGTTAAGTTATACCTTTCTTGTTGCTACTCCCCAATGAAACAAGTAATATCACTACTGCTGCTACATCCACTGCTGCTACAACTACTGCAGTTGCTGCTACTACTGTTGCAACTACTATGCTCATGATGCTGCAATTACTAATGATGCTACCTAATGATGATTCCGTTGCTAATGATGCTACCTAATGATGCTTCCGTTACCAATGATGCTACCTAATGATGCTTCCGTTACTAATGATGCTACCTAATGATGCGTCCGTTACTAATGATGCTACCTAATGATGCTTCCATTATCAATGATGCTTCCATTACCAATGATGCTACCTAAAGATGCTATCATTACTAATCATGCTTCCATTACTAATGATGAACCATTACTTACGATACTTCCATTTCTAATGATGTTACTGCCAATACAACTATGATTACACAGATATGTTGCATATTGACTCATAAATGTTATGACGTGCCGCACGATATTGCGTCATCAGTTTTCCTTCCCTTCAATGACCTTTTACAATTTTCACAAATTAATCTGTATTCGTGTAATTATGATTTTGGACCGATAAAGACTAGCTCTTTTCCACAGTGTAATTTGGACAGACAAAGAGGGGCTCTTTTCTGCACTGTATTTTCGAAAATTTTGAATGAATAGCCGTTTTGAACATCATGTAATAAAGACATCGTTTGGTCATTTTTCTGTAAAATAGGTACAAAGACTGGAAAGACAAACATATAACAGTAAAACCCAATATTACGTTAGACTGTCCGCAGAATAATTCTGAAATAAAAGTGTAGACTTTCGAGACGCAATATCGTCTGCGATGCCCGTGACCTAGAAATACGGTATACACTTATTTCCAGTCACGGTCTCTCCATTTTAACGGTGGCTTATTTCAATTAACGTAATTCATTTTTAATAAGAGTTATATTTGGAGCTTTAAAATCGTATAGTGAGACTATTTCAATGCACAAAAATAGTTCGGGAACTAATGACTGCCATTCAGCACTGAAAGAAATAACATATCGTGCTTAAGACTATAAGAAGGTTGAATTGCATGCGGTTTAGCTTATCTGCTTTCGATTTTCTTTTCCCAGCAATGGCGTGAAGTGTTTGTATCTTTTAGTTTTCACGAACAGTAAGTAGTACAATACAGTGACACTAAAACGACTGTGTTAAATCTTTAAGTCTTCTCTTTCATTCGTTTCCTTGGTTATTTTATGAGGGCTCAGAATACAAGCCTTACAACAAACAATCTCCAAGCTCATAAACTGAGCGGTCTGTGACGAGGAAGTGAAGGCATAAAAAAACGGACTGACGAACCTTTGTTATGAAACGTGCATTTTTCGACGACGTCAACTGTACAAGCTGTGTACGGATTCGGGAAATAATATTCATTAAGATTTTAAATCAAATGTTAACGTTGTATACACATAAGAATGAAAAGCTTTTAAAGCTGTTTGTCAGCCATTCAGTCTGGCAAATTCACCTAGTCTTCAGTTATTTCAAGAGCCATGACGATGGGAGGTGAGGTGTGCCGAATAATCAGACAATCGCCGATTGTGGATGTTTTACCATAAACCTTTTACGTACATGGTATAAGAATCGAATATGAGACTGCAGACTGAGTCTCTAAGACACTGTCCTATTATGGCATCATAAACAAGCCTTTAATACAAATCATGAAATTTTTAATTTTTATTATTTTTTTAATAGATTTAAGTGTGATTTATGTTTATACTGAACAACTTACTACCCTTGGAAAACTTAATGTGATCTTTCCAGAGCATTTGCCAACATCTATAGGATTTCATTCAAATTTTGCAGTAAATTTACTTTCAGCTGAAGCCAAAAGACTTTTTGTAATTGAATGCTTTTAAGTCATTTGGGAACATTTTCTTTGCAAAGGAGATAAAGGTTAATAAGGTAGCTATCAAGTTTTCTGTCTAAACGAAGATTGCAATAACCTTGTCCAAGTTTTATGAAGAAACACATGTTGTCATACATATACAACCCGTCCAGAGAGAGAGAGAGAGAGAGAGGGAGAGTTATTTGCCAGGGCTAATGGGTCACTGGTGAAAAACTTTACAAAACTGTTTGTCTGTTGTAATAAGACAGAAAATATATCTAATTATGAAAATAATTTATTTATTATCATCATAAAAATATAAACAACGTGACTACAATAATAAATATTGAAAGTATAAATTACAAATTAAAAACGTGGATCAAAATTAGCATTCCTGGAATGACGATGCAACTGTCCATGCTATAATGAAAAACTGCCATAGAGGTAGACGGTTTTGCAACGGTAACGAGTGAGGCATCCGTTATTGACAATCCTGCACTTTGGGTTACAATCGTTCCACATTGGTGCATTTCTATTTTTGTGGACACAAAAGCTGGGTTTACACATATATAGTACCTAGACATGGGGGATAAGTCTCCGATTACAGCATCCACTTTGTATGGCGGTAGAGTAGTATATCTACCCTGAAATGTGCAATTCACTGAATCTAAATACAGACAAGTGAGTTCGAGTGACCAATATATCTGCGATCCATCCTTGTACGGCCATGTAACTCTAGCCGACTCGTGTGTAACGTCCGTTACTGTCAAATTTAAAGAAATTTTGATACTTTGATCCTCTTGGAATTTAAATCCTTGAAAACTGTTCAGAGGATTGCAATGCAGATCTAAGACTCTGACGTTACTCGCTCCACTGAGCATACTCGGCGCGAATGACGTCATTTGATTGCCGGAGAGATTCAGTGTTTGTAGATTTTTCAATGAACTAAAAGCACCATTTTCAATGAACATGATATAATTTCTTGCTAAGTTAAGGGACTGAAGATAATTCATATTGCTAAACAATCCAACAAGAATATCTTTCAACTGGTTTCCATCCAACCGAATATCGAAGACGGTTTGAGCGAAACTATCAAAAGCACCAACATATACCTTCGTTATTATATTCTGACTAAGATCCAGAGATGAAATTTTGGTAGTTCCACTGAAAATATTTCGCTGAATTTCCACAAGTTTGTTCCCCTGCAATAGGAGCTCCTCTAATTGCAGCCCCTGAAATACATTACTACCCAGCTGTGACAGTTCGTTAAAGCTTAGGTTGATTCTCTCTAAATTAATCATTCTTTTAAAAACATCACTGTTCAACATTTTGATTTTGTTATTATCCAACGCAACCAGCTTCAAACTGTCTCTAAATGAATCAAATTCATAAATGTGTAGAGATTCGATAGTATTGTGGCTTAATCTCAACTCTTGCAAACAATTCAGACCGGCCAATGTTGACGCAGAGATAGACTTCACATTGTTATAGGACAGAATTAGCTTCTGCAGGATGATTAAATTTGTGAATGAATTATCCTGGATGGAGCTTATGGCATTATGGGAAAGGTCAAGCAAGGTTAATCCTCCAAGTGCCGCAAATGTGTCAACTGCTATAGTTGTTAGTTTATTTCCACTTATATACAGTACCGAAAGAGCAGATAATCCTCTGAAAGCAAATCTCTCAATCACACTAATCTGATTGTCAGAAAGGCGAAGTTCCTTCAGAGAAGTCAAACCAATAAAGGTATTATTGTAAAGAACTGATAAATTGTTACCATGGAGATAAAGCTTTTGCATTTGATCATGGAATTTAAAGGTATTTGGCACGATTTCCACAAGCCTGTTGAAACTGAGATCTAGGTACAAGAGACGCTTATGATTATACAAGAGATCGTATTGAATCGAAAGCAATATGTTTCCATGGAGATCCAAATAAGTGGTTTCGGTAGGTATTTCGGAGATGGTTCTTGTCAGATCACTGTCAGAAATTTGTCTGCTGTCGCAGTAGATGAACAGCATCCCCACACACTGACATACAATAGGACAGGCAACTCCTGCTGCAACCAAACAGCCAAGGACGAGTAATCCGAACCATAGGCCATGGTGCCGGTTTCTAAACATGCTTCATCTCATCTATAAGAAGAAAAAAAGTTTTCAAAAATCAGGTATCACAGCATTCCAATGAAACATGGAAAATATATCCATCCTGTTCCTTACTCAAGGAAATACACCAAAGATTTTGAAAACACATCAATCCTATTGCGTATTCTATGAGATGGATCGAAGACATGGAAAATACATCCATTTGTTGCCTCTCCAAGGAGACAGATCGATGATATGAACATATAAAAACGACCCCAATTACATTAAAAATTTTGAAGTTTCTACATCGAACGGTAAAGCTGGAGCAACAGAACCTTAACATGCACTCATGCACAAACTGCCAACCGTATTAATGCTTTTTCTTTAAAAACTGAAAACAAGAAAGAAAAAATATTAATTTTTAATATCACAGGTTAATGCTTCTTCTTTAAAACTGAAAGCATGAAAGCAAAAATATTAATTTTTCCATTCATTTTCTCTCAAGTTATTTTGTTTGTCTTTCCATCTATTTAGCTATGCCGGTTCCTGTGCATATTTAATTAATCAAATGTGTATTTTTGATGCCTTTTACCAACAACTGTAAAATAAAATCTTCTCTCGTGCATTGATTTCTTTCAAAACAACGTTTGGTAGTGTAAAGCAAAGTAGCGCTTAACGTTTTATGATTTCTTTTGGGAAGACAATTTAAAAAAGAAACCAAGTTAATTTACACAATTATACCGAACGTAACTGTTGCTAATTTAGCATGGGCAATATACCTACTTATGTTTATACACTGTGATACGCAGAAATAAGTAAAATTAATATAAAAAAAATAGAAAGTGAGACGCGAAAATTTTAAGTCGATGAAATGTTGAAAATTGAATACTTTGTCAAATTTCATGAAGCTGAATGATGAAAATATAGATAAGTGACAGTAATTATGTGACTGTACGCGCGCGCGCGCGTTTCCATCTTATTATAAGATGGGTCCTTAAGTGCAAGATATAACACCTGGTAATCCCAACTTTAAGACATGATGGAAAACAATTTCTGATAATCTCATCTTTACGACATGAAGGAAAGCTTTTTCCGATAATCCCAACTTATGATATGATGGAAAACACTTTTGATAATCCCAGCTTTGTGACATGATGGAAAACACTTCTGATAATCCCGACTTTGTGACATGATGGATAACACTTCTGCAAATCCTAACTTCACGATATGATTGATATCACTTCCGCTAATCGTGACTTTATGGCGCGATAAAGAACGCTGTTGCTAAACACGACTTCATGATACAATGGATAACACTTCTTCTAGTATAGACTTTTGGAATGATGGATAACACTTCTGCCAAACATGTTTTTATGACATAATGTATAACCTGTGTGTAATCTGGATTTTTAACGTAGCTTTAAATTTTTCTGGAGTCATATCGCTACGATGTCTGCATTGTAGCAGTTTATAGAGATGTCTAGCACTGGACCAACATGCTACAGACATGTAGTATGACCAACCCAGTCACATTATCCTGACACCAGGCCGACCAGTCCAAACATTAACTTCTTAATGCAGAGCTCCAAGCGAGACAACTGCAAGTACCATTTTTATTAGTCTATGGTACTACTCGGCCGGGGCAGGAACCCGAGACCTCCCGCATCGAAGGCGGACGCTCTAACCACTTTGTCCACCGGAGCATTCACCCACCTGACTTTAGCATGATTATAAACAGTTTATTTTACATTGATTTCAACAAAATATTCACACAGTTTATATAAACTACACTCGACGGCCATGATGTCCGACAAGAGGTTATTCAGGGATGAGAACCCTTTTCAAAGGAATTCTTTGACATGATTGAATGTAAGCGAATATCAGACTTTTTCTTTACAAGAATTTCCTTTACCACTTATCCTTCAGGGCATACCAAATAATGATGGAGGTCAATAACAATAGTTAACACAATCCCAACCAACCCACCCGCGAATGCGTCATGGATATAGTTTCAAACTGTCGACGTGATCATAGTACCTGTTACAACGAAAAATCATACAAAATGATCACGTTCCTTTAATCTTTGTATACGGATTATGTTACAAGAAAAAGTCTATCTCATCGTAAACATCGTAAACCAAACATGAACCCCATCCTTCAATTGGTGTAAATCGTAAAACATCGCAAACCAAACATGAGCCCCCTCCCTCAATCGGTGAAGATCGTAATATATTGCAAACCAAACATGAACTTCCTCCTCCAATTGGTGTAGATCGTAAAAGATCGCAAACCAAACATGAACCCCTTCCATCAATTGGCGAAGATCGTGTTCAAATGAGAATTGTGTGACTAATGGACGTAGGCAGGGACGAAAGCAGTCACTGACATACGGACACGACCAATTACAATATGTCCGCTACAGTGCGGACATAAAATATCATCATATGATTTATTAAAGTACAAGCAAAACATATTAATACCTTTTTATGACTTTTGGATGTTTAACATACCTTTAGTAGTATAATAGCAACGACTACCAGTATATAACAAATTTAATATTTTTTACAAATTCTATAAATTATAACCGTGCGAGTCTAATCAAACATATTTCCTACACTCCATGATTTTCAAATGCCAGAGGGCCCTATACATTTTGTAAAGCGTTTATAACGTCCCATGCTTTTAAAATCCCCCCCCCCAAGATTTCAGCTATTAAAATAATGCAATATTCAGAATTTAAACAATGTTTTTACGTCACGTGAATTTCAACGGCCAACGAGCGCTTTAGCTATTCAAATGATGCAAAATTCAAAGTTTACAAATTGTTTCCTACATCCAATGATTTTCAAAATGCCAAAGAGCCCTTCAGCTTTTCAAATGGTCCGAATTCACAGTTTATAAAATGTTTTTTTACTTTAGAAAGACAAAAACATGGATCAAAATGATGCAAAAAGTCAAGATACATAAAGTAAAACTGACGTCTCATCAAAGCGGATAATATAGCATTTCAGGGTCACATCATATACTTAACCGATGTTGGTTTTAGCATGTCATGCTGAAACTGACCTTCTGTCTCAATATAGGGTGATTCAACAAATTATCTTGGCATCCGCCCATTGGATTCGGCGTGTTGAAGCCAAGCAATACCCGACCGCACCCCCACCCCCCACCCCCGCAATAGTGTTTAGGTTGAATCACCGGTTGGTGTTTAACAGGACATCGACGACATGAAAGAATATAACGTAGCTCCACGCTAGTAGTTTCGGGTGAAATTCAGTTAGGCATGAACGAAAATTAGTTAGGCGAAAGCAATAAAGCAATGGATATCTTCTCAACAATTCCAGGTCTACCCTACCAATCGGTATATGCTAACTTTACTATCTACATACGGACCCTGATATATATATATATATATATATATATATATATATATATATATATATATATATATATATATATATATATATATATATATATATATGTGTGTGTGTGTGTGTGTGTGTGTGTGTGTGTTTTACTCACCTAAGCCTATTCAATGTGAATAATAAAAGCCTAAATTCTGTATGATCTCTACCGCCATTTATCATGCTGGGACAAATAACGTCATAAAACCACCATAAAATAGGTACTAAGGGCTCTTGTGCATTCAAGAAATGTTAAACCCACTAAGATATGCGGACTGTAATATTTTTGCATTACTAGTTAATGCAGCAAATTGCTAAAGGGTTCATTCCAGGGTGACCGCATTTCATGACTGAAATATCCCCAAAATCCAAAATGTTAGGGGCAGTTGTAACATCGTGCAAAAGATCACATGATATAAATTTATAAACTTCTCTAATACCCATCACGTCTAGCGTACAACGGTAATACGGAACCAACCATTTATTATTTTTTAATATGTTATTGCGTTTTCGAGTGGGAAGGGGTCTTTGCAAAATCCCCCCCCCCCCCAGCCACGCTTAAAAAAAAAAAATCACTCTTTAATTTGTTGACAAACACCTTTTTCTATCCAGCATTTCAGCTGAATATTTACAAGGTCGGAAAGAAAACACTTGTCCCTCTCAATAACCAAAACTTAAACGGTCCCTCCCAAGTAAAAAAAAAACCTTCAGAAAGTACCGTGGAAATGTGTGTGCAGTTGTGCATGTGTTTCTGTGTGTGAAAGAATGCGTACAGTGTTAATGTAGACATACGTTTACTTTGTAACAGTACATGCACATGCTAAACGGGTTATTTAGATAGAAAAGTTAGGAAAAATAATTTTCCAAAATTTAACTTGCAGTAGGTATTCACTCATATGATACACCTTGGTTGTACATTATGAAATATGGTCTGTTTGTCACAGTTTACTTTTCACTATTATCATGATTGTCAGTTGTCAATCAGTATGAAATATGGTCTGTTTGTCACACTTTACTTTTCACTATGATCATGATTGTCAGTTGTCAATCAGTAAACTTAATATGTGGTTTAATTTTAATTTTGCATACTTCTGTTAACAAAGTAAAAAGCAACAACATACAAATCATCGATTATCAATATATATTTGAAATATTTGTGCATATATGTCTTATATATTCGAAATATTCGTACATAGTATTCATATATATTTGAAGAAAGTATATGCACATGTCACATATATATCTGAAGTATCTGTGCATATATTATATATATATATATATATATATATATATATATATATATATATATATATATATGAAGAAAGTATCTGTACATAGGTCATATATATATATTTGAAGAAGTATCTGTATATATGTCGCATATATATTTGAAGAAAGTATCTGTACATATGTCACATATATATATATTTGAAGAAAGTATCTGTACATACGTAACATATATATATTTGAAGAAAGTATATGTACATATGTCACATATACTTTCTTCAAATATATATATGTTACGTATGTACAGATATATATTTGAAGAAAGTATCTGTACATATGTCACATATATATATATATTTGAAGAAAGTATCTGTACATATGTCACATATATATATTTGTAGAAAGTATATGTACATATGTCACATATATATATATATTTGAAGAAAGTATCTGTACATATGTCACATATATATATTTGAAGACAGTATCTGTACATATGTCACATATATATATTTGAAGAAAGTATCTACACATATGTCACATATATATATTTGAAGAAAATATCTGTACATATGTCACATATATATTTTTGAAGAAAGTACCTGTACATATGTCACATATATATTTGAAGAAAGTATCTGTTCATATGTCACATATATATATTTGAAGAAAATGTATGTATATGTCACTGGTATATGAAATACAAATAAGTACACAATGAAGAAATGCATGTGTTATTGTTCAATATTTTTTTATCAAAAAATCATATTTCGTTTAGAACTCCAATGAAAAATTAGTTAAAATAATTCTGAAACAAAGCAATAATAACATTTTCTATTCTTCGTTACACATAAAGCCGTCCGCTCCCCTCAAGCTCCGCCCTCAGGGCATTCATCGAAATTCTATAAACCATTCATTCAGTACCCTACTTGTATCAACTTAATCCTCAGATTAAGCGAGGATTAAGTTGTCTTAGGTAATCAGATTAAGTCTGTGGCAGAGCGATGATGAAAACACGAGTGTTCATCTGCAAACAATCCAGATCAAATCCATAAGGTTAAGTTTCGCATATTAAATAAAGCTAGATGATTTTCATTATGCAAGCACGCGCGTACGGACGGGCAGAATTACATAATCCCAACTCTTTTCTAACTAAAAATGATGTGATAATAACTAATATTTTCTCTTTTCCAATCCCGAACTCTTTGGCTCAGGTCTAGTGAGGAAAAGCTGGTCACGTACATGTGTAGTCTGCAGTCCCAGTGTCATTGTAATCGACATAACATTCCCAGTCAAATAACACCCATAAAATGACAATAAAAACCTGTTCAGAAGAGTTTTTAAATCTGGGTGGGTGGCAATGTCTACCCGATCAAAATACCCAGTTTGAATGCTGCAGTGAGATCACGTTGTAAACACTAAAACCAGACCCCCCAAAATCGATCATAAACAGGTTAAGTGAAATTGACAATATCTTATACCAACACGATTGAATTACAACGTAATGTGTACTGTCAACTGAAAGTATTTAATGGTAACTAATTACAGGTATAAATATCAAGCCGTGCTCCATATTTCCAGCATTTAATGTATAATGCCGTGTTAGTAAATAACATGAAAGCATGTTACTTCAGGTGACAATTAATACTGCTGTAAATATCAAGGTAATGAAAGTGAATGAATACCTGTTACGCTACGCAGTGTACCGACGCGACCAAACCCAAGCTATACAATTTCACATAGTAAATATAAATATCTATATGTGATCAATGTAAAGATAAAGGCAAATTAGCAAACTGTTTTACCTGTATCTCAAGAACATGTGGAACGTACACGAGCTGACTCTTCCAATATTGATAGAAACGCCATACCTGATACAAAATGTCATAAAGTCACGTGACACAGAGCAATAAAGCTGGTTGACTCGATTGACTAGACACTTTGGATATGACGCGGCAGGAGGGCCATAATTTAACAGGCAGTACAAGGTGTTGCAAAGTTAACCCAGTTGACGAATTGCTGGGGCCGAGATAATCACGCACATTCATTACCGAGAATGTGTGTGTGTGTGTGTGTGTGTGTGTGTGTGTATATATATATATATATATATATATATATATATATATATATATTATTTTTTCAAATATGTTCTGACTAATGACCCTTGGGACCAATGGACCCTTGTCAAAGACCTTCGGACTCTCAAAACATCGAACATGTGAACCTTTGAACCGTTTCTATCGACGTTATAGTTTGGACTTATGAATCTTCGGACCAGGCCCGGCCCTAGGGCAAGGCGAACGAGGTAACGGCCTTGGACCCCGCGCTTCTCCGCAATGCAATTTTTTTGCTTGGGGCCCCGCGCTCATCGCTTGCTGCCTTGGACCCCGCACATCCTAGCTCCGGGCCTGCTTCTGACAAATGACCTTCAAAACATCGTACAATTACCCTTTAAACCTTTCCCAACCAGGACCAACAACCAACGTCACGGGAAGTGATGCATTGCGGGAAATTTTGAGTTGTCATAGTTGACTTAACTGTGATTCGGGGTAATTTATTGAATATATGCGTATTTTGAGGAGTTTTCATACAAAAATACCTAACGCACCGAAGTCAGTAAGTTCTCGGAGCATTGTCGCTGTTGAATATTTCTCACAAGCGCTGATGATAACTTCAAACACCTCAACCGATGATCGGTTGAGGTTTTTGTAGAAAGTACTCGTCACACAGCACCCAAAGAATGATAACCGATTAGCCGATAATCTGTTATCTTTGGTACACACCATCGTTTACCAGAAATGTTTGATTAATACAAAAGTTAGCGCAAAACGTACCTTCAATCGAGGCAAATATCCATCATGGCGACTTAAATTTCCCGGAATGCATCAGTTCCGATGTAGGGGATGTCATAAGTGTTTGCTTAAGAAATTGTTATGGATTTTAAAAAAGATTGGGTTACAAGGACGTATGTGCCACCTAGCCATGGAATATATAGTATGGCCCAGGTCTCTCTAGGATTTTTGCAACTTTGTATCAAATTGCTATTTTGTAAACACTGTAGGAAAAGTTCATGGAATATTTATGCATAGCTTTTACAGCGAATCAGGGTTCTATTAGGTTACTCTGTGTACGTTCAAGTGAAAGGCATGATGACCGGTGAATAACCATTTAATGTAATCTAGTGTTGCCATACGCCCTCTTTTCCTTTTCAATCCTTTAATCTTCATCAGGCCAGTTTTTTTTTTAAATATTTAAAATGACAGGGAATCTGCCCTGTGCGTGCTTTATCAAGCAGAATTAGATTTGTTTATATAGAACCTGTAGCAGTGATAGACATTTTTTTTTTTTTTTGCATTTCCACTGTTACTGGTATATGCTCATGATGGATTAAGGTGATATGCTTCCTATATATAACATATTAATACATATAACATGTTAATACATATAACATATTAATACATATAACATGTTAATACAATGAGTTGGTAGATATTGATACAGATACACCCATTCTCCAGAGTGTCCTCCTTTTTTGAAAGTTCAATATGGCTGGCAACCCTAATATACTCACCTATATATATATATATATATATATATATATATATATATATATATATATATATATATATATATATATATATATATATATATAAGCGAAATAATTTTCATATTTTCTTCATTCCCATATTTTCACATGTGAAAAACATATCCTTATATTTTTACTTGTGACAAATGTATCCTAATATTTTGACATTTGAAAAATATATCTTTATATTTTCACCTGTAAAAATACACGATTTCCCAATGACGCCATGCTACCCTTGATTGCGTGTGTCTACAAATGTTGTACCTGCAACAACAAAAATGAGTATTTTATGAAATAGAACAAATAAATAGAAACCGCTTTACGTGTTAGACATGGAAATAATTTATTTTCAAGAAATTTTACGAACCGACGTTCGCGTCGCTCTGAAGCTATTTTCCTTTGCTTTCTTGATAACAACGACAATCCTGCTGTGATGCATTGCCGAATCGGACTTGCATTGTTTTTAGATAGGGTCAAATAGTTTCCAAAATAACAAAAATTAAATTTACTGCGAGAGATTAGGTCAAACCAATCCTTCAACTTTCTTATATTTATATGTTCAGGCTCTGAAAAGTGAGGTGAATTTACGAAAAGGGGGTGGGGGTGAGAATGCTGTGCCAAAGAGTAAGTAGTTCAACATTCTAGACCAGGGGTCTCAAACACGCGGCCCGCGGGTGGCAGGTGGCCCGCCAAGCCGTATCCTGTGGCTCACAAAATGATTGGCGTCACAAGGTGTAATGAAAGAAAATTAATGTGGTGCGGCCCTTGGGCCATAGAAAATGCCCTCATGTGGCCCTCAGGGTGGTTTGAGTTTAGGATCCTTGTTCTAGACTTCGATTCTGGAGCAAGTCTGGTATATTCGTTAATACTGGGTATATTTCATCGTGTGGTAGCAAAAATGTTTCGACACTCATTAAAATATGTTTTAATACAACACCATGAAATATCGCCGCATTAACGTAGGAAAATATATCCTCTTGAAATATGAAAAAAGTAAATAATAAAAAGAAAATTTTCTTTTCCTACGTTAATACCAGATATATTTCATCTTGTGATACAAGCAAACGACATTTTAACTCAACACGATGACAAATATGCGGTATGAACGTAGGAAAAGAAAATATCCTCTCTGTAATGCTCGAAATTATAAAGGCATAAATATTTATTATTTTATGAACGTGTTTTTATAAATGTCAGTGGCTAGGTGGTCCTAAACACCTGATCCGCAAAACTCAAGATAAACATAACCAATCATAAGCAGTCCTACTAACATTATATTTATCGTGTATTAAAAATGGCTTTTAAATTCCAGGCAAAATTTGAATTATCGCGCGAAGGTCTTATAACTTTTTGAAAAGGACCTGTACCACTTTTGACCAGTATATAATAAGGCGTAAACCAAAATCTGCGTTTGTTTCTTATCGCAGTTATTATCTGTGTAAATAAAATATTAACATTCTCTAAAATCATTTAGGCGGAAGCAATTTGATACTGTGATCAAACACATTAAAAAGATTGCGTGTAATCTCAGTTCGTTCCGTAAGATCTCCAACGAATGAAGGTTCATTGTTTCTCGTTTGACTGAGATCTAACATTACAACGAGAGTCAGATTGAAAGGAGTAGTGTAACTGATACGAGTTATGATCCTTTCGGCTGGGCATACCCATCGCCCCCCAAAGCACCCAGCAATATTTAGCTCACGGTCGAGATGAAAGAGATCCGATTACAGGTAATGCTGGCGACCAGTTAAGGGTTAACCGACTGAGAAGAGTAAAGAGCTCATGCTAAAAGCTTTGGGTACACTGAACAAATCAGTCCGTTCGCAGGTGTCGTTTTCTTTGACAGAGAGATAAATCTTACAGTATTTAAAATCGCATAAATGTTGAATCAGGTTGGAGACCTTTTGACCTCAGAAAGAAGAAAATCATCATCCACTTTACTTACTGCATCTTCTTTTAATAATTAATTCGTGTTGGTAACACTATGCACGTGCGTCATGATTAAAAAGAAAAAAGTAGGTTGCTATAGCCTAAATACAAGTTAAAACAAAAAACTAAAAAACACAAAAAGCAAACCCCACACAAAAAACCCACCAAAAACAACAATAATAATAACAACAACCCACAACAACAACAATATAATAGAAACTGTTTTGCAAAACTAGAGAGGGCAACACCTGTTTGATAGACTCCAGCGTGGACTGGTACGCGATGCTTTTGGGAAGGCTATTTCATCGGATGATGGATTGGGGAAGAAACTGTTCTCAGGGCCGTATGGTGGGTGGGTCTGGGGTTTCCGCCCCTCCTCCATAAAAAAACGTAAACACACAAACGTGCACACGTTTATTGGGTATCATGAATTCACTCTAGGACAGTTTGTATTCACTTGTGGAGATATATAATCGCATTCGTTCCTCTGTATTTCAATTATACGTGTTTGATAGGTTTTTTTTTGTTAGATTATTTTGGATTTTGGTAATTCTACGTTTCTTTTGTCTCAGTCAAATTTCATTTCATATTGCACAATGACGTCTGAGTTAATAGTGTCTATTTTCTGTTTACGTTTACAGTTTTTTTCTGAATTGATAAGCTGTTATACATTTGTAATGTTTTACATTGTAAATGGTTTCAACTTCTTGTAATCTTTTGTAATTATGGTACGGTACGTGTTATCGATGCTTAACTTGATTCTGTTTTAACTAAATTAAATACAGAATGATTATTATGCTGAATTATAGTTTCGCTTAAGTTGCATTATTTTTTTATGCGTAGGCTAAAAAAATATTCGCTTAAGCTAAAAAGAGAATTTAACTATAAAAAAATAAGTACGCATTTATGCATAAGCTAAGTAGAGTTTTGCTAAAGCTGAAATATTTTTGCTTAGCTAATTCCAATCGTACTTTTTCTTAAGTTAAAAAATGTTGCTTAAGTTAAATTACATTTACGCAAAGTTAGACTAGCTTGGTTTAAACGTAGGTAAAATTAAGTTACGTCAATTAGTCATACACATGGCAAACCATAATCATGTAAATCTATACAATTGTTCTTTAAAATGAACGGTTTTAATGTGTAAACGTTTCATACATAACATGTACGTTTGCATAATGTACTTAAAGATTCGACGCCGTATTCTTGCACGGTTCCCTTGGTATTTCATCTGATGGGGGAGGGGGGCTAGGCTAATATGCTTGTCCCGTAACCAGTACTTGAGAGCTGGCTGTGTAAAAATAGATGTTCTATCAAATTATGCTTCGTCTGGACTGACGGGTCACCTTTTTCATGACTTCTAGCCTTCTTATTCTTGGGAGTGACACTTCTCTGGGTTACTTCTGCAGATGAGGAGGAATGTCGCTTTTGGGTTCATTTTTTGCTTTCACGCCTCATTTAATCATAATATATTTGTTCAGACCTGGAATGTGTACAGGACAATATCTTGTTAAGCGCGCAAAATAATTTCGTACCTGCTATGTGTGCAGGACAATTTCATGCGTGCTATGTGTACATGATAATCGCCTATTGCTGAAGAAGCCAGACAGCATCAATTCTTTTATAAGAACAATTAAATTATGTAATTATATATTGGAAAATTCTCATTATACCACAGGAAAAATTCGCCTTCCATCTGAGTAGCATTACCTCGTCTTTTTCATGCATTTGCCAGTATCGAAAGTGTTTATCTAGTTTATAGTGTGTCTTATAACAACTTTTATGGTTGCTAAATCATATGATTGTGTACCCGTATATAGGACATTGATCAAAATAATGTAGGCATGTGCTATTCTCTCTCTCTCTCTCTCTCTCTCTCTCTCTCTCTCTCTCCAGCAAACTTTCCCCCCCCCCCTCGTAAATTAATATTTTGAAATAACTGGTATTTCGTCTGTTTTTCAGTTTAACTGATCCAGACCCAGTTCGGTATGTGATTGTGGCAGGCGTGTCTCCATGTTCTACTGGCAATTGCTTTCCATTCTGATTGTATATCAGCTGGCTGGTTAATAATATTTTGCAAAATAGTGACTCTGGAATTAGTCTGTCTTCTTTGCCGTGTCTCGTAGTGACTCTGGAAGTAGTCTGTCTTCTTTGCCGTGTCTCGTAGTGACTCTGGTGATATCCCGTCTTCATTTTAGGATCTCCCATCCCAGCTGTTTCTGCACAAAAGTTATAATGCTGATATACTAATAGTTGTTCATCTCAAATATGGCTGCTCTTCTCTGGACTAGCTCAATACTGTATATGCCACGAGCTGTAGGTTGTACATACATGTTCAAGTATATGTCAAACGAAATGCTTGTGTATCGGCTCGTTCAGGACATATTTAATATTACACATCAAGAAAATCATTCCTGTTATTGACCTTTTTGTGAGGTTATTAATTTTCATTTCAGGATGAAGTGGCTTTTAATGCTGACACCAAAATACTTAATTCACTACTGATGGTTTCGATTAAATTTACAGTGTTCGAAACAATTTGGGTTTTAATGTAACATTAATCTGTCCATTTTATAATATGTTGTGTTGTTGAACCGTGGTCTACTCACATGACGAGATATTCATCACGTGACAGTCACATGACAAATCAACAACCGCTAGAGTCACATAAGTTGCATCTGATTTGTTCCTCGATTATTTGTGTATGTACCCATCTATTTCGAAAAGGTGAGTTGTAGAATTGTATCTTTTGTTTGAGGAATAAGTTACTTTGCTTGGTGTGAGTTTTAGTTTCGGTTCGCATGTTGCTTCACTTTGTATGTCCGGTACTGCCATCTCTGTCCACTGTTTTCCTGTAGTTTGAGATCATCAATAATGTCAGGGTCCGGTAGTTAAATTGTTGGATAACTGCTGGTTCTTCTTGTTGTTAGGTCTGTTTTGTACAAAACCTTTAACAGTCTAACCCAGTCTATGAAGAATTTCAAGTTCTTTTTCGCGTTAGGACTAGTTCATTGCCTCTCTTGTCTAAAGCAGTTGTAATTACGCAGCCTATAAATATTGCAAAGAATGATGGTGACAAGATATATCCCTATCTCACCCCAGTGTCAGTGTTGAACATTTTGTTCTGATCTTCGACTATCGTACAGCAAGAGGTACCAAGAGACATATTTCTCACGATACTAGCAGTTTTTCCTGGAATGCCACAGCTTCTTACGATGTACCGAAGAGATTTTCTGTGTACCGTGTCTATCTTTTGTATCTATAAATACGTTGACGCAGTCACACCTGACTATTAAGCAACGGGTGTTACGTGGTCAAAGATAAAGTAAAGACGGAAGTGGTAGGGCACTCAGAAGAGTAATGATAGGAAGGGCAGAAATAAGTAAAAGAGTGTCAGTGTAAGTTTTCGTCCCTTCATACTCAGACCAATCCGGCTACCGTAGTGTCATATGCAACTTTGAAATAAATGAAGTTGGTGACACAGAGTAGTTATCTTTGTAAGCAAGTCTCTATTAATTTGAACCAATGAGAATACTTAGTCTGTGCATGATCTACCTGGACTGAATACTGCCCAGTTTATTCTCAGTGTTTGTCTGTAGCATGGTGTATGTAAAGAAGTAAGACTATGCAGAAAACTTTACCGGCAATTAATAATAATGTGGTGTCCCTGTTGTCCACACAGTATGTTGTGTATCCCTTCTTATCAAATGTTAGTATTTCACTCTTTCTGCAGTTATGTGATAATTCCTACTGTCGCCCAGAAGCTATCAATCTCTTGGTGCAGATATATGAGAATGGGTGAGCCACCATCACCGGCGATTTCTACGGTGATGTTGTCCATTCCTGATGTTTTCGTCATTTATGGTGGCATGCTGCTTTTCCACCTTTTATTATGCTAGTTCGCTGTAGTCAATTTTAAAATCTGTGACTTGGTAGTACTTCATACAGTTCTTTCTTTTGATGTTTCTCCACGGAGTAATTCATCAAAATGATTCTGTCCATCCATCTTTTTGGGGTGCCTTATTTATCTGCTATCAGTTTGTTTTCTTTGTCTCTTAATGGGTTGGTGTTTGTGCTCTGCTTGACTGATATCTTCATTCTGATTATGCGTACTCCTTCTTGGTAGCCCTTTCTGGTTTCTTCCAGGGAGGTAGCCTCCCTTTTAATCCAAGTTTGCCTTCTCATCTCTAATAGTTCTTTTGTCCTACCTGACACTCACTTATCAACCTTCCATTTTCAAACGCCAAACACTTCCGCAGCTGATTTTTAACAGCTTGTTAACTCAACCTTCTTTACACAGGCATTCTTTCAAAGGTCGTTTAAGCTTCAGAACGATTGGTTAATCTAAATTCGAATTTCTGTTGCACTGTTGTTATGTTTACAAGCTAATCTGCATATTTTCCTGTCGGTTGTGGCCTTTGTACTTGGCGAGGCTAGTCTTTATTTTGTACATAATTAGCTTGTGATCACTATACTTGTTCTGCACATCCATATAATCTGACGTCTCGCAATGAGCGTCTCCTCTCAGATATTGATATGATCAATTTGATTATGGATGATTCCATCTGGGAACTTCCACGCTGTTATGTGGAATATTCTTGTGGTGGAATAGGCTTCCTGCCATTTAAGTTGGTGTTTTCCAAACACCGTGTCGCCATAGGACGTCTGGCCAAAGCTATATCGTTGTGTTACTTTTGCATTGAAGTCTCCTAGTATAGGGTATACATTATACACCGGTACATTTTATAATACAGATTCCAGTTTCTTTAAAAATGTTATCTTTGTTTCAGTTTGCTACATCTTCGTGTACAATGGTGACCGTGGATTTGCATGGCATGAGAAGAAGAGAGCTTTCATGGGTTTTTCTCATCAACAAAAATCATAAGACGCCATAGAAGCTCTCTGATTGAGAGCAAGGTCCATGCCTCTTTTGTGTGACATGTCCGTTTGTCCTGACATGATTACTCCCCATCCATTGTCCTAATATATGTCTTGACTCGGCATCCTGATGTCCTATATAACATTAAGTCTCAATTAATGAAAACGATTCTTTCATTTTCCCTTCTCTATTCCCATCTTTACTGAAGGTGCGTACATTCCAGGTGGCTACGTTACGGTCTTTTACTCTAGTCGTTCCTACGGACTTTTTCGAGTCTTCAGTTTCCTTGGTTTCCAATAGGGTTTGGATTTCCACATTCATGGTGCCTCCATGGGTTATGACTTTTGTTTGGTCCATTTTTTCCCCTAGACTTTGCTTGTTAAGTTTTCCGAACAGTATTTTGTCCCAGGAAGTATCGACGTCATGGTGTTGCGGTGAGTTTGTTATCCATACACGTATCCATTGTCGTCTTCTCCAGCAACAATATATAAAGATGGATGTTTCTCTTGCTTGGCTACTGGTCGGTAGAACCCATGTGTCCGCATACACCCATTGCCGTTGGCGCAATTGGCTCTCTTCAGCCCAATGTTATAATCATGCCTTCTCTATTTAATCAAGTCTCTGGACAAAAGTATAATGTATTCGTGCAAACTTTAAGTATCCAACCTACTCACCCCATTCCACACACACACACAAAAAATGAATTAAGAGGTAGGTGTGTGTCGAGTTCTTTTTTTTCCCGTGTCGGTGGTGGCGGAGGTCCCTTACGGTATATGGTAAAGCCTTTGTATCTAAAGCAACTATGATGGGGAAATTGAGACGTAGTCCATACTTGCTCAGATCAACTATGGTGGGGACATTAAGACGTAGTACATACTCCGATCAACTATGGTGTGGACATTTAGACGTAGTACATACTCCGATCAACTATGGTGTGGACATTGAGACGTAGTACATACTCCGATCAACAATGGTGTGGACATTTAGACGCAGTACATACTCACTCAGATCAACTATGGTGGGGACATTGACATAGTAAATACTTACTCAGATCCACGATGGTGGAGACATTGAGACGTTGTACATACTTACACAGATCCACGATGGTGGAGACACTGAGACGTTGTACATACTTACACAGATCATCTATGGTGTGGACATTGAGACGTAGTCTATACTTACTCAGATCCACGATGGTGGAGACATTGAGACGTTGTACATACTCAGATCCACGATGGTGTGGACATTGAGACGTTGTACATACTTACTCAGATCAATTTTAGTGGGGACATTGAGAAGTTGTACATACTTACTCAGATCCACGATGGTGGAGACGTTGAGACGTTGTACATACTTACACAGATCATCTATGGTGTGGACATTGAGACGTAGCCCATACTTACTCAGATCAACTATGGCGGAGACATTGAGACGTATTACATACTTGAGTGTGCAAGAATATAGATGTACATGTAATTATCCTGAGTAATAGTAGAAATAGATCCACATTCTTCCACAATTTTTGCAGTCATCATCCAAAGTATCCATTGAGCAGGTA